>JAPDSC010120609.1:10200-29141 GCA_026290005.1 Latrodectus geometricus | reverse complement strand
AAAATTCAAAATAGTTTTAATGTAAATATATGCGTCAATTTTGATCCAGCCAGAGCATCACAAAGTATATGAACGATGGTCATGAACACATTTTAAAATTCATCTAGAGAAATCTCTTTGCAAATTTACACAACGAGTTCAATTGTAGTTTGCTCAAATAACGAAAATTTGTATTGTTATCCATGGTTCTACTTTCACAAAACATCAGTAGAACAACATTAAACCTTCGATACTTATATTTTCGCTCTTCAATAGTCTTTGGTTAAGAATAAAATGATTATTTTTCATTTACAAGTTTGACAGTTTTATTCTTTAGGTTACTAGGATCCTTCATAATCATGATAGAACAGTCCTGATGTTATCTTGAGAAATTGCCATCATTCGAAATTTCAATATTCTATACTTTAACTTATTACTGGATTATTACCTGGATTTCCGGAGATTCGAATCAATGAATAATTAAAAATTGAAAACTAATCGTCGCCCATGAACTTAGGTCAAATCTTTGAAAGAAAAGAGTTGGTTTCACTAACTTTAAAAAAACACACTCATACAAACACTATTTTGGATGAACATTTAGATTTTAAAGCAAGAGTAACATTCAATTCTGTTTAAAATAAAGTTAAGAAATAAAATATGATTGACAACTAAGTGGCTTTTGAGCAATATTATTGCTTTATCGGGGTCTTCAATATGTTGCACAAACAATATTCTAACTTAGTTTCCTTTACACAAGTTGTCTTTTCGAAATTTAGAAAGAAATATAGATTAAATATTATTCGAAAATTCATAAATAAATCGATAAAAATTAATGCTTCCTTAATTTTTTGAAAAATTTTGTACTTCGTACACATTCCTTATCATTCTCATGACATGTTGATAATGCAATCGTTGCTATAAATTTTATACCTACAGTGATTTATATGTACTAATACACCGATACTCACGTGATACAAATATAAAAATGCATAGATATTTAGATACATTTTTTAAAATAAATTTCCAGCCCATAGTAAAATACTTTTGAAACAGTTTTTAGTTTAAACATTTTTATTGTTGAAGCTTTCAAATTTAGAATTAAGTTTTCTGACATTTGAATGTAGCTTTGTAAGCCGAAATATTACTAGGATTTTATGCTATCTATTTAAAGTTCTTAGTTAGAATTTCGACTGAATATAATTTCTTCGAATATTTTTAATATTTTATATCAAATTTCATAAAATATTATGCCCATTTGAAAGTATATTTAAATATTTTAAAGTAGTTAGAGACATGCGTTATACAAAATGAGTGATTAGATCACCATTCTATTTTCGTTCAGACAAATCAAAAACGATCATTAAATAAAGACAAATTTACATAAACTTTTAAATATAAATAATTTTAAATTGGTTTACTTAATGAAGATTGCTTTTTTAGAGGTCCACAAAAATCAAAATTAAATTCATAATATTAAGCCAAATTTTATTTCCTTAAATATAAATCACATTTTGTAATTTCCATTTAAAAGTTATATAATATATTGTGTATTATTTTTTCTGAATAGAATATATTTAGAAAGAATGATTTCTTACACGAATAGTCAACAACAAAAATTTATGCCACGAATAGAAAACATATTGATATATTACCATCAAATATTCAAATTTTAATTATATAAAACTCCAACTTTTGTATAATAAAAGTTTAGTTTATCACAATTACTATAAAACATTTAGATCTTACATAAAATACTCTGAAGATTTTAGGTAACCTTTTAGTATTCTTCAGTTAGCTTTTCAAGTGTCTCAAGCTAAAGATTACTTCACTTGTGAATTTTCATTAAAAACCTGAAATGAGAAATTTCCTATCGGTCAATTAATATCTTACACTTATCAGTGTGATGAATTGTTTTATTCTAAGCAAGGAAGATTCTCTTTATTATGTTATAATTTTTAGAACTAAATAGAAGAGAGCCAATTTTACCGCTTATCAAGTATTTAACAGTGTGATGTGGGAGTTGGCTTCATTTTCATCTAAATATGAGTAAACTTCCTGCGTCAACGAAGGGCATTGGATTTTAAAAGTCTCCCAATCATCAGTTTTTAGCTGACTAAACCGTTCGGTTATGAAACTCATAGAATCAACCTTAAGTTCCTTGTCAAACGTATCCGCTACCTTCAGGATGTGTAGAACATTGTCTTCTGACATCACGGATCTAAGATGATCAACACATCCATACTTTAGATCCATTATTTGGTATTTTTCAGCTGCGTACAAAAGACTACAAATTTCATGCATAGACAAATCATTGATGCGACCGCTGTAGATGAATATAAGCATTGCACGACAGATTTCTGGCTCTAAATCTGGGATGTCAACTGAATCTTCTTTGTTCTCCCTCATCGGAACTGTGAACATTGCTTTGAATACGGGTGACCTTGCTGACAGAATAATTTTGTGGGCTTTCGTAGTAAAATTATCACATTTTATGGTAACATCAGAAAAAAGTTCATTTGAAAATATTGACTCCATATCGTTAGATAAATCATCTAGTTTTGATATCTGAAAA
Organism: Latrodectus geometricus; assembly: GCA_026290005.1. Classification (NCBI taxonomy): domain Eukaryota; kingdom Metazoa; phylum Arthropoda; class Arachnida; order Araneae; family Theridiidae; genus Latrodectus; species Latrodectus geometricus. Next base: position 26,590 of record JAPDSC010120609.1, on the reverse strand, counting down.
CTTTCATTGAAAGAAGTGTCATTTTCATTGATGATGAATATTAAACCCAATATAAAATCATAAAAAGATTTACCATAAATGTACCAAATTCGTGATTTAGTTCTCATTTTCATTGTTAACTCTTTAACAGCACTACCTTGAATAATTCTTACTGTTATTCTTATTGGATCAATATTACCTTCCTTTCTGATGAACATTTCCCAAACTGGATAAACGAATTTTCCAACTTCATAATGCTGCCGATTTTTTATCACTAAAATCCATGTAGAGTTCAATTTATTTATCAATTTTTCTTCATATACTTTTTGTGCTACAATCTTCATAAACTTTCTTCTATTACAAGACCAAAAGAAAATATTTTCATCCATGTATACAATTTATTAAACACCACTTTAACAAATAGAAATTTTAATTCAGATATCTAAAATAAATATTACATTTCCTAAAAAAAGATTAGTACTGATGTTGCCAATAGCTGCATTTATTTTTTGAATTAATATTTCGACGCCTTTTTTTAAAATTGGAATATAAGAAATATTCTCCTTTTTCCGCTCCTTTATATTGCGATTTTGACTCTTTCGAAAATCGAATTGGCATTTTTATGCAGAAAAATGGCCAACATTTTGCCAAACATGAAAAATAGCAACAACATACGTGAATGGGTTTATAGCACATATGATAAGTAATAAGGAAGAATCAAAATGTGTGGAGGTTTACAATATCGTAAACTTTTATTTTTTCTGTAATCGAAAAATTCTGTAATAGGAAATTTGAAGAATAAAGTTTTGTTCTTAGAAAAGCGTTTCAAATTTTTTTTTCTAAATACAGAATTAAAATATGGTCTACTGCAACCATGAGAAAAGTAGTTTCTCTATCTGGGTGGTCGAGATTTAAATGTATCAACCAAATACCCATGATATTCTCAAGATATATAGATAATAAACAACCCTTTGGCTTAATATCCCTCTATTAGTGTGGTGTCATGAATAGAGGAAATTATCATATTAAATTTTGACACTGTTATTTTATTTATTTTGTAGCTATAAACTACGTGAAGGTGGTATAGTCAGTCAGAAAGATAAAAATTTTAACTTGTAGTAAATTATACAATTATCAACAATCTGTTTCATTCAACGAAAGTCATGATGAGAAGACTTACATGGTAAAAATTATCGAGTCCAAAATTCCTCCATTAGTGAGTGATATTGTAAGGAATATAGCAGCTCAAATTTCGATCTCGTCATTTGATTGTGATTCAAATTTAAGAAACATTTGCCTGTGTTTAGCGACTTCCGGTCGACAGAAATAGTCGGGTAAGTGTATTAAAAGAAACTAATCTAACATTAAAAAATAAGGAATTTGATTATGATTAATAGTAAGTCTAAGGCAATTGAAATATTTTAGATCAATAAACATTCCTATCTTATTTTGCCTACGATGAACTTTGTGAAAACAGTATTGAACATTGAATTTTTGGCATTATTTACAATCAGCAAGTAACTTGAACCTTACAAATAAGAACCAGGAAATTAAAATGCAACTTAGGAGTCCAAAGGCAATATACTTTAAGCAAAGGCTAACAATTGCAGTCTTATATTGAAACTAAAAATGGTTGCTAATCAAAGCTGTATATCATAAGAGAATAAACTAGAGTCGCTGGTTGAGGTTTTCTTTTTGACTTAATAAAACATCGCTGTAAACTTTAGCATGTTCATAAGTTCAGTTGATTCTAATTTTAAAGTCAACATAAGGATTTCCATCTCAATGTTTAATTTCTATTAACTATTTGGTACAACATTGTTTCAGTCAAATAATTCATTTTTCAATTAGTTTGACATACATTAAAGTTGAGAAGCATACTAGATATTCACTGAAGAGTGGAGGTGAGTGAAGTCTCTCAGCAACCCATGAAAATATGTCTTCAATTGGGAATAACTCTGTAAAACCTGCAGGACAGGATAACTGTAGGAATAAAACAAAATCAGAACACATCTTACAACTTGGGCTTTTGACATCAAGCTGTGAGCTTCTAAACCATAAGCCTAAGACCATAAAAAAATAAGATATTTTTTAACGCCCATCACGTTTTTGCCTTCTGGGAGTACTTTTCCTATATATTTGGCTGTATCCACGTGTTAAAAGGGAAGAAACTTAAAAAACTCCCAAGCATTCATCCCAATAGACATGCATGACGTAGGTTCATATGCAACCTCAGTTGTCCAACACTGATGAACACCAAGAAAGGTCATGACACATCTTACAACTGGAGCTCTTGACAAGTTGTGGGTTGCCTAACGACCTAAGACTGTAACTTAAGAAGTTATGTACATATTTTTCACTAGTAGGAAAGACCTGAGAAATCTGCCGAACTTATGTGATCATCAGGTGTACATTAACATTTATCTTTTAAAGACATAAATTCTAATTGATTATGTGAAACAGTTACTATGGTTATGTTTGATAATATCAAGGAAAACTTAAAATATTTTTATTTGATTTTTAATGTTTTTTCACGACTTTGAATTAGCTTTTTAATCAATTAATTTTTTTTATCTCTGATTTTTAAATTTTAAATAAAGCTTATTTCATTGTTAGTTTTCCCATTGATTGATCAATACATTAAATATTTGAAAAATATATTTTATTAGATACTTACACTATTGAAAGAAAAGTTACAATCGTTCAACAAAACCATTTCTGGAGGTAATTTATTAAATAAGAAAGCATTTCTTTATAACTTAACAAATTATCTTTAGAGCGTTATTTCTTAAATCTAGAATTACTTTATTAAAGTATGTTAGGAAAATAGTCTATAAGGGTTTCTTGCTTGATCTCTTCTTTTTAATTATGACGACTCAACCAGATTCGCAGCTGCTAAAGCAACCCGCTGGGTGCTCCACTGCATAAGTTGCCATCAGTTCCCACCCCTTGCTGCGCTGAAGGAAGAAATTCTCTAATAGCTAGGCATGAGAAACGAAATTAAAATATATTAGAAAAATATGCTGAGTATAGATATTGTTCAATGATGAAAAATATATACGTGAAATTTAAATTATTTAGAATTTGTGATTATTGTTATTGATTACATGTACTTCTTTAAAAAAGGCGGTCAATCATTTACAATGATGAGAAAAAATATTATGTTTCCCCTTTCCAAGGAAAAAATCTCATCTATATAGCAGATTGAAAGGTACTTTTCTTTTCTTCCAATCACACACATTTATGCAATGAAGGTGCTCTAACTTATGAACACTCACAATTTTACGAACTAGTGGCTGGTCTATAACGTGGTCCCACAAACGTAATATTAATTTTAATATCATTTTAGATCTAAAATTTTAACTCTTTTTTGCGAACTCATTTTTATATATCTTTTGATTGTACTTTTTTATCATCTGATTTTTTTCAATTTTTTTCTTTTATTTTATGATAGAAACTTAGATGTTTTCATTGGTGAATCACATTAATTCTTTGTGAACTAAGGATAGCGCTAATGCCACTGCTTATGTTGAAATCTTGTTTTTTTTTATTCAATTCGTGTATGGAATTTCTTCCCTCCAAATCTAGCTCTCCTTTTAAAGGTCATGTATCAGAGTGTTATCAATGGCTTCAAGAGCAATTTGTTATAAGGTACTTTCATGGTGAATGGCCATGTCTTGGAGTCATCTTATGAAATGGTTATTCTAAAGCATGACACTTGTCAACAACCTATGCTCGAATTAGAATTGGATAAAAAATGATATGTAGGCCACTTTGACATGCATTCTTTATTAAAGAAACCACCATAACAAATATATATATATATATATATAAAACCCACTAAAGCCCAAAATTTTATTTTAGGAATTTTGAATACGGTCTCAGATATAATTCTTAGAAAGCAGTACTAGATAATTAAATGATCGGAAACTTAATAAATTAAAATGGAAAAACCCAGGTATCAAATAAGAAGAAAATGGCGCAATGATGCAAAAAAATCACATTTATAATTATCACTATGGAGGTACTTTTTTGAGGAAAACAGTAAAATTATTTTCTACATCAAAAAAATAAAATAACTGCTTTTAAAAATGTAGTCTTGAAACAAAAAATAAGATTACTTGCCTGATTTTTCATGAATAAAATTATGATATAAATTCCTGTAAAAATGCATCACATACGGACACATCATTGCCTGATTTTATATATTAGCCAAAATAAATACATAACAAAAATTTCATCTCTTTATAATTTATGCAATTTTCATCATTTGTTTCTGTGCTCAGTGAAAAAACATTTTCCTAAATTCTTATCCAGGATTAAAAATGGTAATAAATTCTACTAAATTAATCTTTTCTTGTTATTCACACTACAAGAAAGTTTTACATCAAATTTTCTTTTTCTCCTAACATTATAATTGATTCATTCACTAATTTTTAAACAATTCATAGTTAAGTTAAAAAAAGTTCTAAATATCTATTTCTAAATTTATTGCAAATTTCCCTATAAACATTTGCTTAACAGCAACTTTAATTTATATCAATATTCATCAATATTTTCCCATTTATTGCAGTTTTCAGCTATAGTTATTGTGTCACGGATGGCATTTAAACTCATAAATTATAGTGAAAAGTGCTAATAAGTATGAAAATAATTGATAAAAAAACTGAGCGCTTCATTTTGCAAAAAAGTGAAGTATTTCAAAAATTAGACGAAATTTATACAGTTGCATTCTGCATCAAATCAAGAAAATGAATAAAAATTTTAATCAAAAGAAAGAACAAAGGACTTTAATGAAGTAATATTTTATAGCTAAATGAGATTCTGAAACCAAAAAAAAAATTGTATTTTAAATTTCCTAATAATTTTGCCCTTTATAAATTTATTTATCGAGAATGTTACTTATTTTCTCTACACTTTACATCGTAAGCCATAGCAATTATCTTCTTAGCTTAAAACCAGACACTAGGCCTATTCATATATCTTAACTTTAAGTAATAACTGTTCCTATCAAACAGCAAATAAAAAAACAGTTTCTAAAACTTTATGTGACAATTGATAGCATATATTTCCTTTTTAGATAAACTATTTGTACTTTAAAAAATAAGTGAAAATTTGAAACATAAAACGTCCGTATTATTTATTAAAATATATTTCCATTTAAAAACATTTTTAATGAAAAATAATTTTATTTTGTTAATTGCATAAAAAGTGTTTGTCTCATTTACATAAAAATTTTACTTTTACAAATATTCATAATTTTCCTTTATTTTGCCTTCTAAATTCTTTTCAAAACTTGATTCATTAAGAGAGTTGCTAATTTTAACATAATAACATATGTTTCAAAATGCAAATAAAGCTATATATCTTTAAAGGTTAGAAATTTTTCGCTTAATCTCTTTTATTTCAATTAACTTTTACAAATGAAAGCTATACTTCATTCATTTTCTTTCGAGCTATAACTAAATTTCTTTTTAATTTCACGGATACTTGCGTTAAGCGAAATTCATTTGAAAGAGTGTGTTTCGTAAATTAAATTGAAGAGCTGATAAGAGGTATACAGGAGAAGTGTGGTATTAGATAAAATATGTGTTCAGTGACCTTCCCGAGAAAGATTGGTGTAAGCGGAGGTCAATTGAAAATCGGAACCTTTTCACCATTTCTATTATATTTTGTGTGTGTACAGTGTTTCCGAAGTTTATAACCTTTAGAGTTTGCAAATATAAATCAACAATCGTGACTCAAGAAATAAGGAATTAAAAATGAAAGAATAATTCTTAGGATCACAGTGCAAAACATTCGTTACTTTCTAAATAAAATACTGCTATAAGTAATTAGGTACAATAATTGTTTGTTTTAATTTATTGAATTTTATTTGCTACGTAATAAAAAGAAATATTTTATATTTAAATATTTTTCTAGGTAACTACATTTTTCTTAATGTGTGCATATTAGGTACATAGTATGATGGACATTCTGTTTAACTCTTTAAAAGTGATAGGAAAGCTGCTTTTTGAAATATTTACGATTCTATAAATTATGTAATATATATTTTTTCTTTTACTACATTGCATACACTTTTATAACGCTCTTTTGTTTCTACTACTTTTTATTTTTCATGTATTCTTTTTAAGAATTTTTTTATATTCTTATGTTGTTTTGTTACGGCTATTTGATAAGTAATACAACATATACGTATGTGAAAAATGCGAGGAGTACAAATGTAAAGGCTCTTATCTTACTTTCCTAGAGAATATAGTGCTGAAGTCAGTGTATATGCGTTAAGCTTTTAAAAGAGCAAATACATTTTTTCTGATGCTACATGGAAGTTTGGAAAAAAGTGTGCCAGGTCAGGTGCTAACTTTGTTACTTAATCAAATTTATAATATGAAAATTTCATGATTTTGATAACCAAACAGTCGGCAACTTGGAAATTAATGCAATAAAAAAAACTTCTTGTGTGTTATTTTTACTTGCTACAATATATTTAACATAGCAATAAAAAAGTTACCTGATATTACTATAAAATATCTTGTATTGAGTTATATTCCTTTTAACACTCCATCAGAAACGCGTGAGATAAAGAAAAATGTATATTTTGATTTTATGTAATTTATTTTAAATATTTTTTTGAAAAGCAGTTTTTTCGTATTCCTTAAAAGACAAATCGAGGTCGCGTTAATGTGGCAATGCTATCTGTAATGCAATATTTTCTTCTGACATGCATCATGTCATTGCACACGCCATGGCAACATGTATCAAACATGTGATTTCATAAATTGCAAAAGAAAAATATGTATTTATATTTTTTAGTTGTAACTGGAATAAAGCACATTTATTTATTCATTCGTGTTTTTTTTTATGTATGTTTTTACCAGATTGTATAAAATTTAGAACAGTCTTTAAGTGATATCCAATCATTATTCTGATAGTTTATTTTTAGGTTAAAGAAATTTGCTTATAGTATACTCTTATCTATAATTCTATTAACTATACTTCATTTAAATATATGACGTATTGTACTTCATTTTAAAATTGTATTAAGCACATTTTTAAAGTTGTTTTTATATTGTAACTTATATTTTTTATAAAAAATATATATATTATAAACTTATATTTTTTATAAAAAAATGAGAGATAATAAATTTTAATTTTTTTATTAATTTCATTTATTCCACGTATTGAAAAGCCCAACAATCGAAAGCTATTGAAAGTCAATTAAACATCCTCTGATAATGTAGAAATTTTTGTTGATAGCACGTGGATATACTCACTTTTTACAAAAGAAAAAAATCTCTGAAAACTCCTAAACAACCACCTCCATAAAGTTGCATCCAAGAAAAAGAAATATGGCACTCCATTACCCATTCTTCAGTAACAGATGGTATCAAACCATAAAACCTTCACTCTAAAGGGCGTGATGCTGCTATGAAACTTTAGAAAACCTAATATTCATTCAATTTTTTATTATCGAATGAGAAAATCTGATTTAATTTGCCAAAATTTTCTAATATGTTAACAATATTTTTAAAATACAATGTGTTCCTAGATACAAAAAATCTAGACTTTAGATTAGAGAAAAAATCAAGATATTTAAATTTTAAAAAAAATCTAGATGTATAAAATTTGATATTTACTAGACAAAAATCTTATTAAAAATCTGGATAATTAATTTAAATATTCATTCTTTGAACAAAACAATGAAATTCAAAGAAAAAAGAATTAAATTTTTATCCTTCTGTCCTTCGGTTATTGATATATCAAATTAATCTCATCAATTTCTATTGAAATCCTACGTTATTTTATATTAAATAGAACAATATTTTATTTTAATTATAATTGATGACCGTGACCCAAGAATGTAATGTGAACACCAAGAACCGTGATCCAAGAACCAAAATAGTAGATCTCAAAATGAATAGACTTCTCTATTAAAATATAATTCCAGTGATTAAAAACCATGCTTTAATTATTGAAATGTGCACGGTTCTTTTGTTTGGTAAACTAATCAAAACTTGTGTTTGATTTGTAAATTTGCTTTGTGTTTTCTCATCTAAACTATCATGAATACCATAATAATTTAGTTGAGAAAACATCGTAACTTGGGTTTAGAAGTAGACACACATGGCTTAATCCTGCTCCAACAAAAGAGCACAGTATTTAACTGAGAATTCCCATCCAAGTTAATAATCAAATCTTAATATTCCTTCATCAGTTGAATATAGAAATATGGAAACAAAAATCTCTATTCATGTATTGATTTCGTTACTCCAGGGGTTGAAAATTAGAAAGTAGATGCCTGTGTTTAGTGACTACATATTAATAGACACTTTCTGTTGGAATAATAATACAATAAAATGAACAAGTGAAGAAATTCAAAGAATTATAATTTTTAACTGAAATTAATATACGTTAATTGAATACAAATAGATAATTTATACATTTATCACAATCATAAATTAAAACAATTTATTTTTTAAATATTTTGTTAATACACATTCAGTATTTCTTGTTTTTGTTTAATTTTTTGTTAAGTTAATGTTTGCTTGTTTTACTTTAAAATTTAATTATTTTGTTTTTGCTTTGTGCTTAAATTTTAAATTATACCACTTAAAATCTAATAGTGACAGCAGCAGATACTAGCAAAAGTAATTACTAGGAAAAAGATTGTGGTGTAATCAATCGAAATGAATAGCAAAGCAAACATCACGATAAGGTATCATTCAGTAATATTAAAAATACAAAATTATTTTTCCTGTTGATTGACATTAGTATCTAGAAAAAAGTTACTTTATTGTTTTTATAATAAAAGCAGGAAAAATTAGAATTAGAATGAACACACAAGACGCATCAATAACAAATGCAATACGCGAGAGTTACTCTGAAATTTTTGAGATACGCGCAGACGAGAATTTACAAAATAAAAATAACAGTTTACTTTTAAAAAACAAAGAGTATTTTAACACAGAAGACAATTTTTTACTGACTTACTTCAACTTGTTTAGCGTAGAATAAATTTTAAACAGAAGAGAAAATGGAGCTGACGCGAGAACATTTTCGCGCTATGATTTTCTACGATTTTAAAGCATGATTAAATCAAGTAGAATGCGTTCAACGGTTGCAGTTAGCATTTGGGGATAAATCTCCAGCTCGTGCTATTGTATTCAGATGGCTTAGAGAATTTAGAATAGGTCGCAATTTTCTTCAGGAGGAAGAACACACAGGAAGGCCGCTGTCGGCAGTAGTCCCGGATAATGTGCCTGCCATACGAAAAATGTTAATGAATGATAATCACTGTACCTATCAAATGATACAGAAGGAACTTAACATTGGATACGCAGCCATACTTAAAATCATTCATGAAGAATTACATATGAAAAAAGTAGTTTGCCGTTGGGTTCCCCATAATCTAACTGAGCACCAAAAAGAGGAGCGTGTCAGAATCAGTAAAGAAACTCTTAAATTGCTAAATGATGATGGCCACCACACATTTCTGAAATTGTAACAGGTAATGAAGCGTACATATCGTTTTTTGACGTTCCAACACGTCAAGAAAGCAAAGTATGGGTCTTTGAAGATGATCACACGCCGACAATGGTGAAAAAACAACGCGCATTGAAAAAAGTGATGTATGCCGTTTTCTTCAGAAGTACGGGATTAGTCAAAGCCATCAAGCTGGAAGGACAGAAGACAGTAACAGCAAACTGGTATACCACTAAATATCTTCCAGAAATTCTACAAGAGCTGAATGTTAGGGGACTAATGCTTCACCATGACAATTCATCTTCACATACAGCTGGATTAACAGTTGATTTTCTTAAACAAAAATAAATTAAAGTGATTGAACATCCACCGTATTCACCTGATCTAGCTATGTGTGACTTTTGGTTATTCTTTAATCTAAAAAAGAACTTACGTGGACGTCGTTTTCATTCAGAAGAAGAGATTGATGTGGCTATAAATGCATTTTTTTCATCTATTCCAAGAAATGAATGGCTTGAGGCATTTAATTTGTGGAAAATTCGTCTACAAAAGTGCATTGAGACTGGAAGAGACTACTTTGAACATACCTAAAATTTTGTAAGTATAACTTTAAAAACTTAGTTGTATCTCAAAAATTTCAAAGTGACCCTCGTAATAGCATGTTTAAAGAATAATGATAAAAAACCGAATAAATGTATGAAAGACACTTAGGATATCCTTTGTATACCTTTTAAGGATGAAGACTTTTTAAGGACATGATAATGATTAAATTGCTAAATTTCATTAAGGAAAATAATTGGTATAATTATCTACCATTGACAAAGTTCCCAAAAAAGAAATCGGAAAATATTCAGTGCGAAATTAATACTTTTATGATTGTTATATTGACTTAGATTATTATGCAAAAGCAATTTAAAATAAACAGTTACATAAAAAAATCAGATTATTATTATTTTAAAAAATGCCGAAGATTATTTAAATAATATATCACACATGCAAATCTTGCCGAAAGTACAGCTGAACAGTTAAGTGCTCTAATATTTATCTTCAAAATTCGTGGAATTGATTAACATCACATAGATCATCAGTAATTCGAAATCTAATTTATAAAATGTTCTAATTAAATTAATTAAATTTTGAGTGAAAAAAGTGATAATTGACAACAACTGAATAAATCATATAAATATTCACTTAATCTAACTCAGTATTTACTTATTGCTTCCGACTTTTCCATGGAATAATTTAAATCATAATATCATATAATGTAAGTTTTGTTCTTTAAGTCAGAAGGTATAGATCTCAATCTGGAATAATGAGAAATCGTAGACTACTTGGACTTAAATAACATAGATTTGTGAATACTGATGTCATTCTATAAGACTAAAATTTTTTATAGGTTAAAACAATCTCGGTAGGAACAGCCTCTAATTGCTCTTAGTATAACCTAAGTTCTTATTAATAGACTAGCCCTCCTATTAATAGTCTAATATATACCTCTAATACGATGTATGTATAAGGACAGAAGTACGAATATTTGTTATAATAAATTTAAAATATGAATGAAGAAAATTATTGAAAGCAAAAAATTATAATATATGTTTTTATGTAGATTCAATACTCATTTAGAAAGTGGTTTTCTTTGATTACTAAAGACACAGATTTTTCGAAAAACATTTTTTGTTTATTTTTTAAATTTTTAAAAATATAAAGGAATCTGAATTGAATTTAAGAAAAATTGTGCAAAAAAAATTTAAAATATGATATCGTTTCCATCTGATTTTTAAGAAAAGAAATACAAAATATCCTGAGTTCTCCTAGAGTCATTATAGTCTGAATCATTGAAAACTCTTCATGGCCCTTAAATTGAAACCAAGTCTCATCAAATTATCTTTCTTTACAATCCCACAAAAAATACTTTGAGGAAAAAACTCAGAGTAGAATACATTCTTTATGTACCCCCAAAAAACCAGCTGAAAAGATAAATATATAAAAACGTCATTTTGTGGACGGTTTCATCGTAATCATTTCCAACGGGGCTGATAATATCGATTGGGCTTTTTTTATGGCAATATTCCTCGAGTACCTAAAAAAAGTAAAGAACAAGCAGAGGAAGATAAAGATAGTAAAAAAAAGAAATAAATAATACGCACTAACCATCCACAATGGTCATCGTAAATGCCCCACTACCCTTCTGTTTTCGGCAGTTGGGGCATTTCTCAAAGAACCACATACACACAGGTTAGAGGTAATCGCCAAACGTAAAAACTCGGAGGAAGATTACGAGCGGAATTTACGACTTGAGGTAGAAGGTTATGACGAGTGGCGGAGAGAAAATATATATAGCTGAGCGGAAACAGAATTGTAATAAAAATAATATTTGATTTACCTGACCCTTTGTCTGCTAGGGATCTTTATTTCTCCTTCCTCTCTAACCCTCGTATTTGTTAACTATAGATAATGTGCAATTAAGGAAGGAGGTTGAACGCATTCGTTAAATGATATTTTGATAGCAAGAAAGAGGAGATTAAATATATTTTCACAGAGTATGTCAGTTGAGCAATTATAAGCATGAAATCAAGAGTGGAAAACAGGTAATATTTTATTTTCTGTTTTCCATATTTTACTGTCTGTTTTTTTGTACTTGCTTTATTTATCTGTTATTGAGTTTATTATTTTACAAATTTTATTTATTTGGATTTAAGTTAAGCTGTTACGGAATAATTGGGAACAATAGTAGCTTGATAATGTAAAGACTTTATTCTTGTAATAAAACATAGCGAATTTGATGTTTCAATTATTCAAAAACTCTGAGAGAGTTAATCTACTTATAGGGGCTGATGTTTTTTCATTGATATGGTATGAAAGTACAAAAGCTTAGCTCAGGTGTCAACCACACATAATACAAAATTGGGAGGTGGGTGGGAGACAATAACAGAAGTCATGGTGATGGCTTGATGGAAAAAGTCGGCATTCTCATGACAAGGAATAATGGGTTTTGTACATGAACCAACATAGGATGGGTCATACTGAGAGTACTTAAGAATATTAAATGTTTTGGGAATTATAATATCTATACTAGTGTGGCATGGCTGAGCATGAGGATGAAAGTGTTGAGCACATTATTCGACAATGGTTCAAAGTAACGTGGCTATTGGCTGTGCTTAGTGACATTTCAATATACAGAAATAGATAGTCCGAAGTATACTGCAGCAAACAGATCTATTGAGAATAACTTCCTTTAAAATTAAATCGTAAATTTTTGAGAATCCTAATATGAAACAATCCGAAACGCTTCTCGAAACTTACAAATCTCTTGTTTAAGAATTATAAGGATATAAATTTTATTTTAAGCAAAATTTAAAAAAAATTCCGAATAGCAGAGAAATGTAGTTTTTAAATGTCACAAAAATATTAAAAAGATATATATACAACATAGACATAAATACCCTTAAAAAATGAATATTTTACTTCAACGAATAATTTATTTTTAGAAAAAGTGATATGATTTTTTATTTGAATTTTTTATTATTAATCATAAATATTCAAATTTTAATTTAGCAGTTTTGGATAAATACAATCACAGAACATAAATTTTCTAGGCCATATAAAAGCTCCTTCAAAAGCTTGCTGAATTGCGACTACTTAATTAATGTTTTGTAACTAATCTTTGGAATCTACAGTTTTCATAAATTATCTTTCCCTGACGCAAGGTAGTTACAAAAAATATTTTGTTTGAAACTTTCACTGATCATTAATAAAGTTTTTATGATGAAACTTATTATTAAATTTACTAGGTTTTTCTTTTAATAAGAATTTATAAAAATGTTAGTAGAAAAAGAAAAACACTAAAAATAAAATTTTTGAATCATAATTATGTGATTGTTGAACTATATTACAGTTTTGGGATGTTTTTACATAAATCTAAAACTATATTTTTGTTTTCAAATATTTTCTTCGTGATTTGGAAATATGTTTCTTAATCTGGAACTTTCTTTTTTCAATATTTCTGAAGCTCTTTTTCCTTCATTGTTCAGAAATTTTACACAGTCCTAATCGATATCTGGTTACCATTTATTTTGTGATTTTTATCTGCAAAATGTGTGATTTTGAAATTCATTTTAATTTCATATATGTCAGATTATGTTCATCTCTAATCTGGTTAGAGTAGCGTAACTAGAAAATTCTAAAATATCATCTGTGACCTAGTAACAGGCTAATGAACATCTTACTGTGTTATATGATTTCTTATAGGCCTTATAAATATACACTATAAAGGTGATAAAAACACCAATGGAATGGAATCCTAACGTGCTCTAAAAAGAATCTAACTACTTTTTTGGAGAACAAGAAGATTCGAATAACAATGAATCTTAAAATTACTGTCTCTCAACTTCGTGCATTCTATACTGCAATGGTTCTAAAAATAAGATCTCAGTGAAACAAATTTCTACGATAGCACTCTCATATTTGATTTTCTTGACTTGAAAAATTCCTACAAATGCCAAAAAAATTTAAAAAGTAAACAAAAAAATTCTTGTTGTTTTCACGTTACTATTGAATAAAGTAAGAATGAATATGCAAATTAGAATATGACGTGGTTGCGACATCAGTCAGTCCAGAGCAAGAATATCAGTCGTTATAAAAGCAAGTCCACCAAGCATGTTCACCAATAGTAATTCTTACAGAAGCGAAGAGAAATGGACGCGTCAAAGGAGCTCGTTGGTGTTGCTTGCTTTACGACTTCAAAGTGTGCTTATGAGATACTGCATAAGCCGCCAAATAAGTCAAGCGCTTGGGGTGGTTATGCTTTGTGTCTGATTGACTAGTCGTCCAGTCGTTCACTATGAGCTCAATGGGCCAAATGATCACTGTGAACATGTACTCACAGCAGTTAGAACACGTGCAACAGAAAGAGCAAGAATTTAATGGCAAGAATGTACTGTTCTAGGCCAATAACGTGAGGACACATGTTGCGCGGTTGGCCAGGAATACCATTCAGCGACTTAGTTAGAAGGTTTTGTGCTATCCTCCTTACTCATCTGACATTGCACCATCAGATTACCCCCTCTTCCATTGCGTGGACAGCCATCTTCTTTGAAAATCTTTCACCAATGAAGCACTCACGGATTTTTGCTTTGAAACCCCCGAGTTTTACCGCAAGAGGATTGCACAACTGGAAACGCAGAGAAGGCGGTGGATGCCGATGATGATTATTTAGAGGACTAACAATGGTTACAATCTCAGAATGTCATGTTCTTCTGGGTCATTAAAAATGGCAAGAACATTGTTTACCTTGTAAATCCATTACTAAAGAATGTTATTTGGGTTGTTACTTATTCGTTCATGCTCTATTACTTCAGAATTTTCTTCTTTTTTAATACAAAAATGACTCTCCAATCGTATTAATAATATATTGCATTTCGTTTCTTCCTACAAGTTATCTAATTTCAGTCTTTGCTTGATATAAATATTAGAACAAGGGTAATTTAGATGTGTGCGTGTGTGCAAGAGATGAAATGAAAAGGGAACATGTGAAATAAGTAATGAATCACATTAAATAAAGATTTATTTAATGTGATTTATTACTTAAATAAATGTATTGCAAACTACTTGGCAAAAATCAGTCATGGTTTTTTTGGTTGTCTTTAAGAACACAAAAATTCAATAAGAAAAGATAAAATCTTAAAAGCATATTTTTTTATTTAGACATGTCGATAAAAATATAACAGCCACATCGATAAAAATTTGAGTTCAAAAAATTATGTATTAGTACGATTTAGAAACGTACTTTTTTGAAGTACATATTTTGTAGGGCAAAATTTTTGAAATACTTTATCCAGAAAAATAAAAACAATAATTAAGCCGAAAAACTATATACATAATTTCTGTGCAATATCTTTATTGCGCAGCAATATTGAAATGTTTTTTTATATAGTAGCACAAACAAGTTTTGACACTACGCTCAGAAAAAATATCAACCACAATATAATTTCTTCTAAATAATTATTCTGATTAGATGAAGTTGCGGTGGTTGTTCAGATGTTAACCCGTCACTTATCAGCGCTTAGAAACTTTTCAGTCAACAGAAATTGTAATTGAATTTCAAGTAAAAAATCGTGGTAATTCCATGAAGAAAGACTCCATTTAATTATGTTGAAAACAATATTTTTGATACTCAAGCAAGGAGTAAATAACAATGTTAAAAATGCTATGTACGTTAACTGTTTCGCCAGTGTGAAAAGGAGGATGCCAGCTCAGATGTTGACATTGTTACTTTGTTATGTTTTAAAACAAAGTTTAGAGATGTTTGAGCAGATGTGTTTTTCGGCTTTTATTTTGCGGCTTTGGTCAGCAAAAACAAGAGAGTCGCGTAATTATCGCAATAATATGTATGCTAATAATGTTTGTATAAAATATTCCAGAAATATATTCCGGTTGATTTCATGTATACGTAGTAATAATATGTATATATAATTGAACAGAACGAAAATCTATCATAATAAACCAACATTTTAATAATTAATTTTTATTACGAATAATATCATTTCAAAATATGTTATACATTTAAAAAATTAAAATTTTTAATTTTATTTTTTGACTTTTAAAAATAGTCTACAACAAAATTTTTTACACCATTTTTTAAACTTTAATCGAAAAATTAAATTAATGTTGAAAGTTGGAAGCATTTAAATCAAAATTTAATAGTATTAAACATATATTTTAAGGTCATTTATTTCTCAACGTTCTTGAGTTTAGAAGAATTGAATTATTGCTACTCAGGTCTTATTTATTTATTTTTCTGTTTTCTTTTTATATTTTCTTACAACGATATAATATAAAATAATTTGAACAAATTCAAATTGATTATACAAAAAATTATAATATACATACAAACATATATATATATATATATATATATATATATATA
>JAPDSC010120609.1:0-10100 GCA_026290005.1 Latrodectus geometricus | reverse complement strand
ATATATATATATATATATGTATGTATGTATGTATAGTTTTCTATTTTAGGACTAAAACTTCAGTTTGTGAGGTTGAGTGTTTGAATTTTGCAGTTGCTAGTAGTTCTACTTCTAACTGCTTTTTTGCTGAATTAATTGCTAAACTTTTGCATATTCATATTTTACTTATTCACTGTTGTATGTAATTTATGTTGCAATTTTATCTATGCATCACTACAAATATATAAATTACATATTTAAAATGTATTGAACGAGCGAATAATTAGCGTAATTACTAAGTTATAGTTTCTAAAAGTATAATAAATGAAAAATAACGCTGCCTTTTGAAATAAAAAAAATCGAATATAATTACAAAACGCATGCAAATAACCTACAAACCAATTTTGTCACCGGATCTGTTACTATATTCCATTAAACGAAATCTAACTTTTGATCAAAAACAAAAAGGAACCGAATAAATTGTCTAAAAAAAGTGTATCTTAATTGTGTGGGCCGGGGCGTTGGCCTCCAGGTTCCATCCCTGGCAGCATATCTTCGCGTGCCCGCAATAGCCTCTTTGGAAGCGATAATGAGGTGTCGATCGGTCACACGCTACCGTTGTGCAAACGATCGACCTTCCTAATGACCACCGATTTCCGTGGATAACGGATATATCCTATCCAAGTTAATGTCGTTGCTTGTCCAACTCCCTTCCGCAAACGATACCATCGAATGAGGATGCGTCTCAAGACAAAAACACTGGAAAGATCAGACCAAGATTCTTTTGTTGTTGTTCTAAATGATCTAATTATTTCATTGTTACAAAACCGAAGTTTGATCTCATTCTTTCACCCGAGAAAATAACAGAATCCCATGTTTATAGATATCATACAATTGCTCTTAATATTCATATTGAGGAAAAGAAATATCCTTTTATTTGGAATGGTAAAATGTGGACAAAGATTTGAATATCATATTGCATTCTTATGTTTATACCATAGTAGAAGCATGCATATAATGAGTTTATGATATCAACCACGGATGTATCTCAAAATATATCTCTTATCTCTTGATCTTGTATTTATAAACTATAATCAAGTGAAGAATTGAATAAATAAGGCAGTGTTTTCCCAAACTTTTGACATATGTGTACCCCTTTTATGATTTTCGTTGCTCTGAATACCCCTCATCAAAAAAATGGATGCATTATAATAACAGTAAAAAATATAGTTATTTTTTATGATATACACAAAATAATAACAAAAGGGAAATAAATTTATTCATAATAAAATATAAATAAAAGTTATATTGTAGTGACAACATAA
Source organism: Latrodectus geometricus (assembly GCA_026290005.1). NCBI lineage: Eukaryota > Metazoa > Arthropoda > Arachnida > Araneae > Theridiidae > Latrodectus > Latrodectus geometricus. The sequence goes on along the minus strand of JAPDSC010120609.1, from coordinate 8,796 downwards.
ATAAAATTTTAATTTTATTCCCTGTTCGTTAATTTTAATTTCAGATGTGGCTCCACGTCTAATTGTCTGTTCTTTTGTACGACTTAATCTCTTCAAACGTGGAAAAGGAGCTACCCAGAAATATGAAGTTAGAAAAGACAAAATGTATTTCAGACTTATCTCTATTAAGATTGAGTACACATGTTGGATTTGTAACCAGAATGATGTTAAGGCAGTCTTCCCATGTTTAATCTTCAAAAATCTATCTGAAGCCAATTCCAACAATTCTTCTGCCTGCTTCAAATCTTCTGGCATGGATGTTGGATCTTCTTTCATTTTGGACAGCATCATGTGAATTTCCAAGGGTTGACTATTGCCTCAGTTGTACCCTCATCAAACTCTTGTTGTACCTCTGGGGATTTGCATATCCTGAGGGGAACACTGAAATAAAGTGATATGTTCTTTCCAGTCGGTCTTTGGTCAGTAGTTCTGGTTTCCAAATTTTGTCTCACATATTTGTAGAATGAAGGAATCCACCTTAAGATTTTAATTTTAGCTTAATTCACAGACATGAAAATGGGTTAAACCAAAATAACATCTTAATACTCATACTTTCATAAGAACTTATTGAAATTATGTTGCCAACTACGTGTATTTATCAATCAGATTATTGAGACATTTTTCCGTGATAATAACATCTTGAGTGATTAGTATAATAAACTCATAAGCACTTTTGACTGTTGGACAACAGGAATTGCATTTTTAATTTCTGCTTTTAATGAAAATATCTACTGAAATGAGTGCTTGATAGTTTTTCAAGTTATCTTCCGTGAGATATGTGTCCTAATAATGGTCTTGAGCTATGTCATACAATTTATTAAAATTTTTAAGAAACTAATCAACTTTAAAGAATTAATATTTTAAAAATAAAGATATACCCTACGCAGTTCAAATGAGATTTAAACAAGTTATTTGTAATATTAATCTATTTCTACAGAGAATTGAAAATCCATTTCAATTTTGAAACAGGTTATTTAAAAATATGCTTTTATTTATTTTTTAATTAACTATGACATTATGCAGTGATTATGGCGTTTGATTTATTATTTAATATAAATACATTAACCCAAATCCATTAAAAAATTACTTAGATTCATATTTTCAAGTTTTTAACGCAATAACGTATAAAACGTATACCTTTTTCCAATTACAAATAATCAATCACTATTAATTATTGCTATCCTTTACATCATTGAGATTCTATGACAATATCATTTTTATCACTCACTATATCATCAATGCCTATATTGTAATTGTTGGTTTCTGTCATATTTTCGCCAAAGTAATTCAATCGTACAAAAGAATACTAGTCACAAAAAAATGCTACATGTCTCTCAGCATGAGAAGGGAGGGTCCTTCACCTCTTCTCCTTGGAAAATTCGACGTCCCTCGAGAAATGAAGAAAAAAAGAGTCTGAAAATGATTAAATGGAAAACAAGCATATCTTGGTCTGTAAGTAGTCCGTGTCTTACAAAAGCGGAGGTTTTCTTCTCATTCTCACGGGGCGCCACCCCTGTATGGGGCCCTCCCTAATTACAGTGTCAACATTTAAAAGTACTTTTCTTCGACCCCTGGTAATAAAGGGTTAGAAGGAAGTCACAGAGACATTTATTAGGAAAGTGCGGAGAGGGAAATGGCAACATTTTCTTGAGAGGAAGATCAGTTTTTTTTCCCTTCCTAACCGAATTTCTTCCTCACCTGCTTGGCGAGGATTGTAATAATATTCATTAAAAAGTCATCCGTAGTTTTGTGATTGCCCTAATGGCTTTCTCTTTGCTTGTAAGTCGGAAGAAATATTAGATGGCGGGGAACAGGGAAGGGTGAACAGACAAGGAAAAGAAATCTTGTTCCACAGAAGCTAACATTTAGAGTTGTTTTCAGTCAACTTGTCCGGAGTATTATTGTAAACTTTTACAAAAATTTGTACCCTTTTTACATTTGAGTATATACATTACGATTACTGCTATTTCACACCTCATAAAATAATTTACTATTAGGACTTAGTTGAGATTTTTTAGCACTTTTATGCCAATTTGTATATTGTGTTTTATTTACTTTTTTTTATTTTTTTTTTCATATACATTAATGAAAATGAATATTTTAATTAATTTAACTTTTGTGATCTTCAGAAATTATTTGTTACTACTTAGCTGCCTAGGTAGTATCAAAAATAACCTTTTTTCTTGGAAAGTTTTAAAATTGTCAAAAATCTCTCAAAGGAACAGTGTTTATTCTTGATTTAGATATATTCATATTTATGATTTTTATTTTTATCAAATAAGATTTTTTACTTGTTAAATATTCCAATACTGCTATAATTCTCAGTCAGGAATTACTGTCTTTGGAAAGAAATTTATTTTACAATTCTTTTTCTTTTTTAAAGAAAACAAAACGTAAAAAAAATAAAGTGAAAAATATAAAATCCAATAGAATATCTATATTTATCAGAAATATCAATTAAACCTAATGAATGAAAAATATTAGTTTGAAGAAAAAAATCCATTACTTTTTTCAGTCGATGAATATAGTGTTCAATATCTCGTTCAGTATCGATTATACAATTTCAGATTTATGCTCGTTGAAAGGATCACCTTTCGCATTAAAAAAAATATTTTGCTTTTTTATATGGTTTTTTTTATAAAGTTATAAGGTACAGGTTGTTAAAAATGGAAGTCAATGAAGAGAAAATTCAGCACATTCACAGTTTTTCTTTGATAAATGAGACAATACAAGTCAGGCAGTTGAAAATCAGAAATGGTGTTTATGGTCCCGATACTGTAACAGCCAATTACCTATAATTTCGGTTTCATCGATTCTATTCAGGTATATTTGATTTTAAAGATGGATTTCGCACAGGTTGGCCCATCGTCGAAAATATCAATAAAATAACAGAAATGTCCGATGTTGACCAGCATGTTAGCAGTCTAGAAGCTAAAAATCAGCCACTAAACAGCTTGAAATCATTTTCACATAGCTAATTAAAAACATGTAACATGTAAAGCCTTGAAGTTCACGCAAAAATAATGGATTTCTATTCTCCCAACATATATATTTTGTATTTACCATCTTATTATTTAAGTTTACTCAGTTTGGTAAGAAACTATTCCTCAATTGTTCCCAAATAGGATTAATAAAACTGTAAGGCTTTCATTAAAATTTTAAAACTGTCCATTGAATAAAAAGACACATTCCTTGTAAAAGTTAAAATTAAACAAAGAATTATTTATGTCGTGTCTTGCTAATACACATTCTCATTTATCAACAAAAACTATTCTCTTTCATATTATAGCTATCAATAACAGTTCATTGAAAGAAATTTACTAACAATTAATTAATTTTAACATGTTAACTTATTTGTCCAGAAGATAGAAATACTTATTTTCAATGATTTGTGAACTCACACTATAAAAGGGATAAAATTCTATTTCCTTTAACATATTAAATTTGCTATAATTTTGAGTAAAAATTAAATCATTTTAATTCAAAATCTGAAAATATTAACGATGAAGTAACGTGTTATTTTTACCACTGTATTTTTTCTGATAATTTCGTTTCTATAGTTTTTTTATAACTCTCTTGATATTTTTCCCACCATAATGACTAATTCAAACAGACAGAGAACCAAAGGAAATTCTCCTTCACTCAATATACATCCCACTTAAAGAGGGAATTGAATCCATGAGCTATTAAACTAGAGATTTTGATAATATATATAAATAATGTTCTATCATTTCTTAAAAAATATGGTTTATTTAATTTCCTTTTTAATATTTTAGTTTTATAAAATTAATTATTTATTAATTTAAATAAACTTTTTATTACTTTCAAAAATGTAATGACAAATTTTACAAAAATCTGCAATAAATTTGTTGAATATAATAAATTTTGGTTTAAAAAAGATCTCTGTAATTAAAAATTTGTTCCATTAGTATTTTAAAATTTCAGTATTTTATTGAAAATTTATTAACATTGGGATATTTAGATGAAATCTCTCTCTTTAGATTGTATATATTTCAGTACACAATGATAAAAGTTATATGTTAAAAATAGTCAACTTTTTATTTTATTATATTTAATATTTATTTAATCTAGATTTAATCTAGATTATTTAATATATATTTAATCTAGATATTAAATACAATTTATTTCGTGTACTGCTATTCAAAGTTAAATAAATACAAATTTTAATATAAATGTTGAAAAGGTGAAACAATAGACATTGAAAAGGAAAATTATGATCTTTCATTGCATTCTTTTAGAAATTCAACAAAACAAAAAAAAAAAAAAAAAAAAAAAAAAAAAAAAAAAAAAAAAAAAAAAACGAATAAATGCAATATCCGCAGATGTAACTATTCATCCTCCCATACCTGAAAGCGCGGCCTGATCCATATCAGCTGTCAGGACAGGGGATTGGTAGGGATCTTCCATGCTTGATGGAAGATGACAGGGATGTCGGAAAGGACCTTTTTCCTGATCGAAGGGAAATTTTCGTGATCCCTTGTCCCTTTAATAGATAGATTAGGGAAGGACGAGATATACCTGGCACACGCCTCCTGAACTCATATCATATATAAGCTCAGTTTGTCTAAACCACAGGGGAAGTAAGTGGGGTATAAAGATTAATCCTCACGGCGAGGTAATGTATCCAGTCTATTCTCGAAATATTGGTCTTCCTCTTGGCATTCAAAAAGCTTTTCCATCCATATTCCTAAAAAATCTTAGAAAAAACTTTTTTTTATTCAGTATATTACCTAATGCATATTAAGGTTTCGAAAGATCTTCAAAACGCATTTCATATCCACAATAGGCCAAGATTTTTAATAAAGTTAAATTTTTAATTATTGGTACCCTGCATGAATTTATTAATTGATACCATGTTGTATAATTTATTATTTAAAAGCAATTATTCTAAACTTGATACTTCATTTACAGGTTACTAATTTCATTTTTAAAACCATTGCTTCTACATATACATTTGACTTCTGTGAATATTTCTAAATATTTTTTCTTGATCATGATTTTGATTTCATTAATATAAGGTTTGGAACGGAAATAATAAAATTCGTAAGGAAAGTAAAATGTATTAGATTTAGAGTACTGTGTACAAATTTTGCATCGAAAGAAAATTTATACTCCTGAAAAGTAAACGAAATTCGGAAGATAAATATTTTTGAAATGCTGTTATAGAGAACTATTATCTGTCATATATATTTTCATTTATATAATCTCAAACATCAATTTTCTTACATTTTATCTATATTTTGATTTATTAATTAATACAATTCAATTTGCTTAAGTTACCATTATAATTTTCCTTATTAATTTGTATTCCATACATATTTCATAATTTTACATCAACTCAAAGTAATCACGAAAATAATTTTGGCAAAATAAATCTGAAAAAATAATTACTGCTAACAATTTTATGTGTGAAACATACTCATCTATTATTTTAACATCAAACCTAATTACTTTACATGATATTTTATGGTAAAATTAACTCAGTAAAAATAAATTTATATTTCATTATGAAATAGTATAATTTTACCCAAGCTGTGAAAGCCGTTAACAGCTCTAGGTAACTTTAATGTGCACAAAAATGCTACATTCTTTTACTGTTTTACTTAAGAAAACTTTCAGATTCACAAGAACTTCAGGATAAACTTAAAGCACTTTGCTGTAGCAATATTTCTTCATCAACAAACATTCATTAATGCAGTAGACTGTTTTGAAAAATATAGCATCTAAGACGTATTTCATCTATTCTCCTTGAAATTTTTACTCTAACTTATGATAAAGAACTTCCAGGTCAAGGAGATAATATTAGACTGCAAGAACACTTACCGAATATTCATCTATTCATTTAAAAATATTGAGTTTGCGAAACTTTCCATTGTAATTGATGATTAAAAGCTAAGTGGGGTTATTGTTTAGAATATTCCTTTCGTTTCTTCCAAAACACTTCGATCACGTTCCATTTAAATTTTAATAAAACCTTTAACAACCATAATCTGGCGATAAGTTCCGCGAGAAAATGGCGCCGTCACGAAAGCCGCCATTTTTACACTTCTTCCAACTTATCCTCTTAATAAAATCTTTTCTCTCCATAAAGTTTGGTAATTAGAAGATTTTTCCCTACAAACCTTCTCACCTGATTCAGGTTTTCTCTGCTCCCACCGAATTTATTACTGAAATAAGTTTTATGAGGCAAAGATTTTTCTACACTAGATGCTACTCACGTCGATGGCGGCGTGTAGGCGCCAGAAATTGGATCGCCACTCTCGATGGGCAATTAAAAGTTCTAGAAAAGAGTGGCTACGTTTCGATACAGTTTTGCTAAAGTTGAAACCCTCTTTTCTCCGCCCCGAGTAAAAGAATACTTTTTTCTTTCCTTCCAACCAGTGAAAATCTATTTAAGTAATTCAAGAAGCTTATATAGTTTCAAACGATAAAATTAACAAGTGAGATGAAAAGTTGTCGAATTTTTAGTTTGAGCTCATCAAAGTTTACCGACGGGGAATCAACTGTTCTCTGTAATTGGTGAGAAATAATGATTAACAGAATGAGCAGCAAAATTTGTACCAAGTTTCTGGCATGATGATTTTTAAAAGAAGGTGTAAAGCCCACAGATGGGTGGATAGTTTAAATGAAACTTCGCAATTCTGAATTTTTACACTCGGGAATTTCCCTCAAGAAGAAATTATTCATCCTTGTAATAAATCTTAAGATACTTACAAAAATGACAATGCATTTGTTTAGACTTAGAAACATATTTTCTATACTCATGTTAATTAGTAATGTTAAATAAATTAGGTAGGATGCTTAATATATTTACTATTTCATTTTTCGTAGTTGAGTCAAATGTATTTATGCTTTAATTATTTTGAGAATTAATTATTAATGCATTTCTTCTCAAACGAGAAATTCATTTTGCGTAAGTTATTCAAAAAAAAGAAAATATTTTTATTCTCATAAACGAAAATTATTATTTTTATATATATTTTTTTAAATAAAAAATCTAAAGGATTAAAAATACAATCTAAAACTTTTATGTATTAAAACAATATAAAGTATAAACAATATAAAATTATATATGATAATGTAAATAAAGGCACTTCTGTAAAATCCTGGCAACCAAAAACGTTGTTTGAAATATCAACAAGTCATATCGATTCATATTATTTCTCGGTCATATTTAATAAAATTTAAAACAGAAAGTAGAAAGTGAGATTAAGAAGAACTATATAACAATGGTTATTTGCAACATAAAGATACTTTGCTCTAAATTCCTCATTTTAACATCAAAAAATTATTCAAACGAAAAACTTAAAAAATAATATGGGAAGAATAATAATATACACCATTCGATATTTGCTGATTCTTTGCATCAATAAAATATAACTCTGAATGTAGACAAAACAGAATTATTGAAGAACTCCCTTATCTTTATTAATGAATTCTTGTTTGTCGTAATTTTTGACATTACAACGCCATTGTTAGTCTGATTCCAAAAATAGCAAACCAATTTCACATATCTGAAAATATTTATTCGTACTTTATTCTGCAATAGGTACGTGCCAAATTATTATCCTTTGTTGTGTCCAAGCAGAGAAATAACATTTAGAATTGAACACTTGTTTAGAATCACAAATAGTTTATTTAAGTAACAACTATAAATTTGTTATATAGTTTTCCAATGTAAGCAAAAACTCGTATTATTTAGCACAATTATTTAATGGTAGAAGATATTTTCTACGCGTACAGTATATAGAAGGAATTTTAAAAACGTTGATTGGGTTTGTAGATTGAACAATTAAATATATGAGAAAGTTTTTTCAATTCAAGGTAAAGCAGTTATTTGCGTTTCAAGTGCGGAATAGAATAAGAAAATTTTTAAAGTGATATTCTTCTTATTAATTATATTTTTATTATTTTAATTCTAAACTAATTATGGCCTTATATTTATTTCATTAATAAAGTTACGGAAAAATTCATTGATTTTGATAATTTATTAAATTACATAGAATGATTTTAAAGTGAAATTAATGAAGACCACGTTTACAATTCTCTTTAGATCTTTTTTCCCGATTTGAAAATATCAAATAAAACTTAATTAAATTTTCAAAAAATTACTTTTCGAGTGCTGAATCAGAGAATTTTATTTTCTAAAACTCGGATAATTAATGATAAAGACTAATTTTGCAATAAAGAACTTTTTTATTTTACATAACTTTTTGGGGTATATTCTTTTAAATTATATCAAATAAACTGACTAAATTTCATTCCATAGAAAATTTAAATAGCAGTACGTAAATATTATTACCTGATGTAATTGTAGATTTGTTATCGTTAGTAAAATAAGATTTGAAGTTTCAGTAATTCTTAGCTAAATAGAATAAATGTGTTTGTTTATATTAGTAGAATCATATATGTGCAGAGAATTTTTGATGTTTCTTTACTTTATAAAATTCTGAATATTTTATGCGTTACTGTATATTGTATATTTTTTTATAAATTTTACACAAATTCCTTTTTCATTGCAATATTTATAACATTGAATTTTTTCCAGAATTTTACTGTATTTACTTTTTTCCACTAAGAATTCTCCAAACTAGGTTTAAATATTCTTAAAAACATTTTTATCAAGAAATTCCTTATACTTAAGTTTAAGCAAAGTATCCCTGAATAAAATTTAGTTTATAATTAATCTTATATATATATATATATATATATATATATATATATATATATATATAT
>JAPDSC010120604.1:0-15937 GCA_026290005.1 Latrodectus geometricus | reverse complement strand
AAAAAATTTTATTGTAGGGCATTTTTAAGCAAATTATTGTTTTTTGAATAGATGTCAAATTATAATTAGCAAGAAATTATTCTACATAAATTATTAAGTTGCTAAAAATTTGAGTGTGCGGCTTTAAAATAAATTATTTGTTTTATTGAACTCTCAAACAGACACTTTATCCCAAGTATAAGGAAGAATAGTTCATGATCTATCAAGTTATTTTGTCCATACTTCAATAATAGTCAAAATATTAAGAAAATATAGAATTTATATATTAATAAAAGACAACAATCAAGACATTTTTAATAGTTTCAGTCAAAAATTACAAAAGAACATTTTTGCAGTTGTTCAAAAAGAATGAAATATTACTTTAAAATTAAAGTTTTGTTTTTTCATTTGAAAATTTTTATATACAGAATACTCTACAGTACCCTGAAAGTGTAGAAAATTTATATTTTTTATTATTCTATATTCACTATTTTATTACTGTAGTATACAAATTACTTATTACATTACAGCAACTAACTTAGCATTTGACATTACATTTGTTTTATTCATGCATTTTAAAAACATGTACATTTAGACATATAAATAAATTTTTTTCCTCTCTTCAATGGAGAGAAGAAGGAGAAAACTCATAAAAATTTAACATTGGTATGGGAAGATACAGATTTACAGTTTCACAAAATTTGGGAATATGCATTTTTCACATGGAAGGGGAAAGCTGGAAGTTTTGAAACTGATAATAAATTCTATAATGGAACTTAGAACAATAATGTTGTGTACTTTGAAAAAGTGCTGAGAATTGATTAATTGAAGTCATGGACAAAACTTTACAATTAGCATTACTTATAAGTTTATTGAAAAATAATGTTTAAGTTATTTTTTTAACAATAAGTATTTGTTACAATTAATATAAACTAAGATTCATGCTGAGAAATAGTAAGTTTTTTTAAAGCCTTTTTAGATAAATAATAATTCACAAGCCATTTATTCATCCAATCCATGCCCTTACTCGCCAGTGGGCACATTAAGTGCCTCTCGTTTTTTGAGGTAAGTAAGAAGTAAGACACCTGCACAAAGTGCGATGTTCCTGAGGCTTCGCCACGGCACATTTTGGATTGTATGGGCCTCTCTAGGGAGGACCTCTATGCAACTCCCCTTCTTGTGCTGGACTTTTTAAGAGTTAACGGAATTCTAGGTCTTGTCTGACTCCGTCAGACTTTGGAGGATAAGAAAAAAGAAGAAGATGCCCTTTTCATTAAATCAATGCATGATTTCAGAATAAAAGCACAAATACCTTAGACTGATGTGCAAAATGTTTTGACTTAATTCTCATTATTTGTTTTATGTAACATTTATATGCAAGAAATACAAGAGGCATAGTGTTAATATACTCAAAGAAGTAACTGCTTTTACTTAGTTTCACATAGAATTGATTATTTACATGAATTTAAAAGAACAAATATTTTAGCTCATCAAAAATGCTATAATTTATTAAGAAATATTCCCCAAGAAATCCAAACTGGAAGAAGTTTGCATCTCAATTTCAAAGCAACAAAGCTAAAAAATTTATGACAATTTAATTAATATAAGTATAAAACATATTACGTTTCTTAAACTGATTTTTTCTCCGTTTGTTATTATTACAATCACATATCTAACAAGGAATATTAGAGCATGTGCATGAGATTAATCCTCTGCTATTTTTTCAGAAGCATACAGTTTATTTCATGTTTTCTTCTCTTCCATTTTTACAGTATTTTCAATTAATGCCCCATCAAATTTAAATAGAAATCATAAATTTATCTGCAATTAAATATAATTGCAGCTTGTCTTTCACAGAGAAAATGCTGCTGCCTACTGAATTATGTATTGAAAATTCAAACATAAAATTAATACTTCTTTAAAAATCATGTATTATTAACAGCATAGTTATTAAAATAAAAACTTTACAATGTGAAAATTTTTTTTGACAAATAAAAATTTATATAACAAAAAGGCAATAAATATTAAAAAAAAAAAAAATACTCTACTTCGCATTGCAGTTTTTTTCAATTTTTCCATTTCATGGGTTGATTCCTAAAAATAGTTAATGTGCAATTGTAGTATTATGATACACATAATAATAAATGAAAAATTATATTAAATGTGAAAAATAATGAAACAATAAAATTTTTACTTTAAATAACTTGTACAATAAAAATCATTAAAAGAAAATTAGATAGAAATTATATTTTAACACAAATCATGACAGATGAATAAAATTTAGAAATTTAGAGCTTAACTAAAACAATTAAAATCGTTTTATTTCCCATTGCTAACATGTGATAAAACACGAGCTGATATACATATCTGCATAAATTAAGCATTTGTTTTGCTTTAAAAAAATTACTAATATTAGTTTGGGGAAAAATAAATCCATTATTTTTACGTGAACTTTATGTAACTTCTTTTGGATTCACTTTGTAAAAAGGTTTAAAACAATTTTCATGTAGATTTTTAGGTCTTGCACGTTACGGCTGCTGACATGCGGTTAACTTCGATTATTTTTGATATTTTATAGACATTTTCGACAATACTGTATCCACATGCGAGGTGCATCTTTAACATCAAAAATACCCGAACGGAATCGATGAAACAAAAATTGTACGTAACTGGTTGTTAAAGTCTTATATAGGACGATAAACACCTTTCACAATTTTAACCACCCGGCTATCTTTTTCGCCGTTACAAGAGAAAAACGAAAATGTATCGAATTTTCTGTTTGTTATCTTCCATTTTTAAAACCCTGTACTCATAACTGAATTAATCAAACAAAAAACCGCAAGAGGATATTTTAGTGTCAAATGTCACCTTTCCAACGAGCATAAATCTGAAATTGTTTGATAGATACCTCAGGAGATATCGATCACTACAGACGTCTACCGAAAAAATAATGGATTACTTTCCCCCAAACTAACATAATGAAATAACTCAGGTTTATACAAACAACTTGATTTCAGAAAAAATTAATTATGATATAAAAATTAAGATTTCTTTCCCTAAGGAAGCTTATTTAAAAAAGTTAAATTTACTTGAAAACTATATAATCATATTACATTTTATTAATTTAAATTAAGATTAGATTACAGTGATTATTTATGAAGATTTACACTATGTAACACATTATAACAAATAAATAATAGAAAATTTAATATTAATTTAATAATTGAATACAAATAGTTAATATAGTTAAATTTCAATCACTCAAGAAACATTTTCATAAAGATATGTCATGTTATCTTAAGACAATGGCAAATCTAATTGTAGAATTAATTTGTTTTTGTCAATGAACAATGTTTATTTCATTTTCAACTATCTTAAATTTACAGAATTTACTTTTAAACTTTTGAAAAATTTTTAATATATCAGAAACAGTAAAATGAACAACTACATTTTCAATGTCAAATTTCTTATTAATGCTAGATATATAATGAAAAGAGAATTAGTGGAAAATATTATATAAAGGAAGAGTCATAAACTTTTAAGTTGCCTATTCCAGTTTTAGATAAACTATTATATTTCAAAAATATTGAATTAAAATAAAGAATTGAAATATTAAAAAAATTCAAATTGATTTTCTTTGGAAGCATCAAATAAATTCCTACCGATAATTTTGAGAAATCTCTTTTTCTGTGAGCAGCATCTATAATAAAAATAGTTTGATTATTACACAAAATTTTAAATAACACTAATAAATTAATTAAAACATATTTAACTCAGAATTTGTGAAAGTTATTCACAAAAGTTCAAATACTTGTATTACTCAATTTTTTTTTAAGTTTCAATATTACTATTAAAAAAATTCTAAAATTTAAAAAAAAAAAAAAAAAAAATTTCTCAGTTAATAGCTTATATATAAATCTGGCACTCATATAACACTAACACATTTTTTTTTATTTTTTAATATAACTATTTATTTGTAAAACAGAGAAAACAATTTGTTTCAATTGGTTGAAATTAATATTTAATATTTATTAAAATCATACTTAAATTAATATAGAAATATACATTTAAACACATTATAAAATATACTAATGCATTTTAAAAGACATTATACACGATTATGTATTCTAAGTATTGACTTGTAAATCATATAGAAAAAATTAACTGCTGTTTTCAATATACTAATAAAGTAAAAATGAAAGATTATTTTCACAGCATTTTAAAAATATATGTTAAAGTATGATCAAATAAAAGTGTATAAAAACAATTCTTTTGCTTTCAGTTTTAAGATAAATAAACAATTATTTAAAAAAAATTTTTTCAAATTTTGATATTTTTATAATTGGTATTCTCTTTTTTCATATCTTCAAAGTCGATATGACAAACTAAAACATTCAGCTGATTACCTAATAAAATCAGCATATTACATGAGTAAATAAAACATTTCTGCAAAAAATATCTCTTTTACAAAACAAGCATAAAATTTCACAATTTTTTATAGCTCAATCTATATGGAGTACCCACGTTTCAAAAGAAAATTTAAAGATTATTGATAAATTTGATTTGCTTTACTGCCCTAATTGCATTTTGCAAACAAGGATTAATTAGACAAAACTCTTTAGTTAATAGTATTCTCTGAACACTAAACATCCATATTAATGCAAGATTCTAGCCTATAATTTGTAGAACAGTAGACCAGAAAACTAGCCATTCAGCCAGCAGCCTGACAGATTTAAATACAGTCATTGAAAATAGTGCACCAAGACGAAAAAAAAGTACAAGGGTGGAAATTTGCAAATAAGTACAATGCAAATGGTCCAGGTTTGCTGCCAATTCATATAACTACACACCCGGTAGTGGCGCTTCTATCAGTAATTGGGCTTTATATAAACTGGAGCAGAATGAAATATTCATAAATGTGACAATCACATGCCATTGCTAGGAGAACCTTAATAAACAAAGAATGACAAGGAGGCCAAATGAGAAGACATTTCCAAAAGTTAAGACAGCTTGCCACATCATTGGCTTGAAAATCACAGGCTGGTAGATGCGCTATGTTGCTCTCTAGGTAGATTGTTTGGAGTATGTAGTCAGAACAGGTTGGGACCAATAGACACAAGATGGTACCCACGTGTGACAAATAAGGTCTGAGGAGGAGGCAACCAGGAAAATTATGAGACAATAGAAGGATCATGCAGCAAGCCCTTGTGGATCCCGTGACTAATTCCATGATACATGCAGATGTAAAGGTGCCAGTAGTTCAACAAACCATTTCCAGACAATTGTGGAAGCAAATCTGTGAGCAAAGCACCTGTTTTATAGCCTTTAATACTCCATCATCAAAGACTTCATCTACATTGATGCCAAGTCTGAGCAATGGGGAATGCCATAGATGTGCAAAACATGGTGTTTAGTGATGAATCTCAGTTTGTTCTGGGGACAGATGATAACTATGTACAAGTGTGGAGGCACCCTGGTGAACAGTCATTTCCACACACATTGTCACAAGACACATTGCCTACACAGTTAGTGTAATGGTCTGAGGAATAGCATTTGATTGCAGATCCACTCTAGTTGTGGTATGTAGAACTTTAACAGGCCAGTGTTATGTTGATGACCTTCGACCCTACATGTGGCCTTTCTCAGATGGTCATCCAGAGGCAATTTTTTAGCAATGCTATGTTTGTCTGCATGCACTTCAAGATGCTCTAGACTTCCTACATCATGTTCAGACTCTCCCATGGCCAGATTGCTTGCCGTATTTGTCTCTGATAGGGCAGATTTGATTTCAGTTGAAAGGCCAGATGCCATCATGTCACTCAGTGCATAAATCAGAGGTGACTGTTCAAAATTTGTGGGCATATCTGAGGATGTGATAACATCAGATGTCTAATTAACTCAATGTAGGACTGTAAGATGGCATGAATTGCAGAGGCAGGTGTTTCAACAAGCTATTGAGGTTACACTGTATTTGTCTAATTGTACACATTGTATTTATTAAATTGTTTTGATTTTAGGATCATGTGAATCTTACATCTGTATTATTAAGAATATTAAGTTTCATTTCAATCCTTCTTGGTGAGCTATTTTCAATGTTTCTGAGTTTGTATGTATGTTAGCAAAAAGTGTTTGCTAATTTAAAAAAAGCAATGATGCATAAAATTTTAATTAAAGTAATTAATTCCTGAATTTGATAGAAAAAAATCTATCAAAACAAATTTGAATTACACAAGATGGAATGCTAATATTTTTAGAAATAAAAACTGAAAATACATATTCAAAGAACATAAATTGCCATAGCTTTTTTTTAATTTTATTTATAATTTTACTAAGTAAACTAATAAGGTAAAGTTGCTGTAAGAAAATATATTATAACTGCACTTGAAAAATTTCATAATTTAGAAAAATAAATTAAGTCAGAATATCAAATTTAAAATTCAAAATAAATGCTTATTCTAAAACTGTTATTTAAAAAATAAATCTAAAATTGTTTTAGTTCATTTGAAAAAATAAATTGAAGAATTTTAGTTTATTTGAAAAAATAAATCTAAACTACAACAATTATTTATTGAAAAAAAAAATGTTTATTCTCAAATTGGAAAAACAAATATAAAATAAATTCTAACTGAAAAAAAAAAAAGAAAATTAATAAAAAATAATGAAAATGAACTTTTGAACTTTTTTTTTTTTTAAAATGAAGAGAAAGCTACAAAGACAGTTTCACTTATATACATTAATCTTATATATATTCAATTTCAGGAAACTTTAAATATGTAATTTTTACATATAACTATACATAATTTATATACCTGAAGGCTCCAATAAAAATTTTAGCACTGCTTCAACTGCATTAAGCCTGTTTTCAGGTACTGATTTAAGAAGAAGTTTATGCATTTGCACCAATAACGGATATGGAAGTCTACAAACAAGATAAGCAAATATTAAATTTCACGCTATTAACAGTATAAGTATAAAACATATGAAAATAGTATGAGCAGATTTAAATTAAATTATGAACAATGTGACATCCTACAGATTTAACGATTCTTATTAATGAAATTTTCAACAACAAAATTAGAAAAAAAAAAGGAGATTTAAAAATAAATATCGAAAATAATTTGGATGGTATAGATGCACAAAATCTATAGAAAATCACACTTTGTTTTTTAATTTGTGTATAAATTCTTTAACTAAATATCTCTGTAAAGAGGCAATGCTAACATTTTCAGAAATATAAACTAAACATACATAGTCAAAAATCATAAATCGTCATTATTTTGTTTCGATTTTATTTATAAAATTAAGTAGATTAACATTGATTGCTTTGGTTTGTTTGAAGCTCAACAGTCGTTTTTTGCACACAAGGGCTAATCAGATTAGGACCTACAGCTTAAAGTGGATCCCGAGCCACTACAAACATCCACGTCAAAGTGGGGCATTTGAACCTACAAACTCGGACCAAAAGCAAGAGCACTAACCCTTCAGCTAACATCTTTGCAGGCTAATGTTAAAATTGAAGTTTGAAAATAATTTATAACTGATCTAAAAACATGATTTCATATTTTAGAAAATCAAATTACATCAGAACATCAAATCTAAAATAAATTAAGATTGTATGTAAAAGAAGCATGACAAATTTTAAAACTACTAAAATATATTTCTCTTATAAGTAAATTAATATTTGATATTGTCACTAGAAAGAATAAACAATATGCAATTTTTAAAGAACAATTTTTTTATTAATAAAATCTTGTAAATCTATTCAATTTTAAATCATGCAATATATATAAATATGCTAATTTTATGATAAAATAAACACTAACATAAATGTCTATAAGCTATAGAGAATAATCATCTTATAAAGTTGATATTAACAATTTATGTTTGTAAAATAATATTAATAAAAATATACTAGTTATTTTTTAGCCTAAATGTTTTTAACAATTAAAAATATATAAATTACATTGGACCAACAAAATAAAACATTGTTAGAAATAAGTAAGATTTATTATTGAACTATAATCTTTAAATACCAGATCTATAAATCTATTTCTTTTATTTTCCATCTCGAAATTGCACGTTTGGATGTCCATTGTGTAAAATGCAAATTTATTTTTTTTTATTTCCTTATAACAATCAGGAAAAGTAGAATTAAAATAAACACTTCTAAAACTTGGTTCCAGCTTTACTTTATTTGAATGATGAAGATATTAAGCAGAATAATTGCTTTACATATTTTACTTCAAACAATGGCTAGAGGGACTTAGGATAAAAAAAATCGTTTTATATAAGAAAAAATGGGGTAAAATACTTAGTAAAAAACAATTCCACTTTAATTTAATACTATATTTTTATGTATAAAAATTTTTTCTTTTTTATTTATTTATTATTATTTTTTATTTTTACTTATTCCATATTAAAGGGTTTACTTACAGGAATTAGTGTTTTAAAAATATTTAAATTGATAAATAGCTTACAAGAAAAATTTTAACACCAATTAATGCGTGACAAAATGCTTTTTTGATGTTGATAAACTAAAACAAAACTTTCCCATAAATATGAGCAAGAATTTTAGAAAAAAAAAATTAATAAAAAACAGTTGAACACTAAGACATTGGATTTTACAATACTCTAATGGTTGTATCTTTAAATGGAGTTTTTCCCAATTATGGTCTATTATTCTAAAAAAAAAAAAAAAAAAAAAAAAAAAAAAATTTTTTTGCCGCAAAATTATTTGTATGGGTTTTTTCATGTGTTTATTATATGTTAATATATTTCATGTTATGTTATATGATTTAAATTTTATTAGGTTAATTTTAAATTTTTTTCCCTTGTTGATAAACTTAGATCAATGTTTTTATTGAAGAATCATAAATCCTTTAACAGTTGAAAAAAACAGTGCAATTATCTACTATTTTTTTAAATCCAAAATTTTATTTTTTTAAAAAAAAAGTGATTTGTGTGGAGTTTCTTCCACCTAATCTAACTCCCCTTTAGGAACTTGCAGAACATATTCAATAACTTAAATGCAAATTTTGTAGGATCTTTGCAAGAAGTGATCATGACTTAGAATTGCTTCATACAATTGATAAAGAGCCATCCACTTAGCAATTTGTGCTTGGAATAATGTTGCAGAAAAAATGATATTCAGGTCATTTTGGCATACCTGGTTTATAAAAGAAACCATCATAACTGAAGGAAACCAAGAGCATTTACTTGAAAATTTGAATGAAATAGAGCTACGCATTCATGATTTCAATAAAGAATCATGTTGTCAACAGGACTTTTTGATTGTGGACTAAGGATATTGATATGTATCACATGATTAAATGATTAAGAAATAATGAGTGAGAATGAAAAAGAACTTTCATATACTAAATAAGGAAATATTGTAATGCTGCTACTATTTACAAAACAAGAGGAACAATTAATGAGATTGGTATACTTCTTTATGTAAAGCAAATATGGAAAGCTCCCCCCTACTCACCCACATAACAGTAGTTTTGAAACAGAAAAAATAAGCTATTATCTTGTTTTATCTTATTTTAGTAAAATGCAAGTAAGAATTGTTTTAAAGTATGAATTTTATTTGTGCATGCTTCTTACTCAGTAAACTTAAAATAGTTTTTCATAAATCAAAAGCAACTTGGTAAAAAAAAAAAAAAAAAAAAAAAAAAAAAAAAAAAAAAAAAAAAACTCTTTTAAAACTTAATATTTTTCTACTTTATGGAGTTTTAATTTTAAGAACCATTTTACTAGTATTTACGAGTTCATAAAAATGAGCATTTACTGTAATTAATAAATTATTAGAAGTGATAAGTGCACATACTTTAAAACAATTAAAATTTTTACAGTGCTTTCAAGCTTGGCTGAATGTGACATTTTACGAGAATAATTTAAATCTTATGATACAATGATTAGGAATCAAATCTTTAGAAGTAAAAAATATATTTTTTATTTATACAATATTTAATGCATAAAAATTTTTACAACAATAATTTATTTGCATACTTTTAATTAATATTTTTAATAGGATCAAAGTATATTTCAATATTTTTAATATTGCTATATTTGTAATTTGAAAAGTTGGTTTCAAAATATTTTTATGATCACTAAGCAATCATCACTATCATTTTTGATCAGTAAAATTTTATATGTCTTTCATAACAGCTGTTTTCCAAGTGAATAACTATAATTTTTTAACTCAGATTTTTAATTTTTTAACTTTTTTAACTCAAAAGCTTTACTGAAGGAGTAGTATATTATGGCTATAAAATTTTGATAAAGTTTGGAGTGAAGTGACACACTCACATATTATAGGTAATATTCAGGGCATAAACAACAGATAATGGAACTCTAAACCTTTGCATAAAAAAGTAAAAAATAATGGGATACAGAAAGAATATAACTTTAAACATTGCAATTACTTGCATAATTTTTACATACATTTTTTTAAATTGCTTATTTTATAGTAACTAGAAAATTAAAATATAAACTATACCAATGACTCATTTCACAGTATAAACTTAATTTTACTAACTTCGACAAACAGCTGTGCTTCTTTTTATAAACTGCACTTTCTTCATTAAAATGAAAGCCATTAAATTCAAGAATCTTTTGAATTCGCTCCTGATGTGAATATTCCTATTAAAAGAGATAAATCTGTTTAAAACTTGAACTGTTGAATAAATTTATTTTATATGACTGACATAAATAAAGATGAAATCACAAAATAATAATGATTCTATGAATAACATAGAATGATTCTCATGGATAATAGGCAAATTTTATTTCAATATAATAATTTAGCTTCATTAGGAACAAAATTTTTTTGACACAGAAGAAAATTAGAAAATAATAACAATTTATATTTTAAAATAAACTTACATTACATTTAAAAATTTGATTTAATAAGTAAATTTATATAAATCCATAATCTTAAGATATTTGAGTAAAAATTTTGTATAATTTATTATATATCTGTTCTGTTGAATATTTTAACAATTTTGTTTCTCAATATCTTCTGTTGTTAATTAATTGTTAATATTTTTGTAATAGCAATTGTTAATATTTTTGTCAACTTACACTGAAACTGAAATATATTCAAATGTAATTTACTTTTTATTTTCATACAATTATTTAAATATATAATTCTATTTAAATCTTCATACATCAAGAATTAAAATGAATAATATTTTAAAATTAGAAACTCAAAATTACTAGCAAAACAATGTTTAACCATCTATATTCCTTCACACTCTAATGAAACTTGTGTTTAGAAGATTAAAAATTAAAACAAATTTTACCATAATTTATTTTCAATGTATCATATTTTTCTTTTAAATAGATAAATGTTCTGGAAATTACATTTTTCAATCATATTTTTTTTAGGATTGGGGAAAAATTTTGAAATACTGGTAAGTTTAAGATTAAAAAAAAACATCATACTTATAAAACTGTAATTTCAGTGTATATTATAATGAATAAAAATTTTAGAACAAAAAGCTCCTTAAAAGATTAGAACAAGAACTTACATTTTCCATATTGTTTTCGCCCCACATTCTTCGTACCCAAATTGTTTTTAAAACAATGGTTTTTATTCATAGAATCTATTATAATTTTCTTTATATGTTGTTATAATAATTTTTGTACTTGAAATAATAAATAACAATTTATCTAAGAAATTGCTATTATACGAATTTAAATATTAACAATAGGAAATAAGGTTATAAGTTTATGTTCCTATTTTTATATAACATTGTACTATTTTTTGTAGTACTATTTCTAATTCTTGGTATTATACTTTTAAATTTTCATCAACAAACACTCTATTGGACAATCTCGTCCCAGAAAATAATTTTGAACAAAATTTTTAATGAACATATACATAAATGAGTGTGTTAGAACTTAAACACTTACACTACATATAAATATATGATTAGAAAAAACAAGATTAATATAAAAAACAAACAAAAATAATGAAATATTTAAATGCTTACAGCCCCATAATTTCCACATAAAATATAGTGAAGAACTCTGATGCTATTGTCCGTGGACTCTAACAATTGAGGCACTACTGAAATAAAAAAAAAAGGTTAACATTTTATACTTCTATTCATTTAAAATTTGAAAAAAAATTAAAATATAATAATAAATTTTTACAGCTAAATACAAAACTGAAAATATTTAAAATAATATTTTTAAATACACTGTAACATAGAAATGATTATATCTGTTCGCATCAATGTTAAACAAATTGCACAAATTCAAATAAAAATAACAAAAACAAGTTTTTTTTTAAATAAAAATTTAACAATGAAAGTTCAGTAAAAATAGTATTATGGTCTAATCATCAACAATGATTTTACTCTGTTAACATTCCATCTTGAGAGGAGCAACACTTACTATAAAAATAAATTATATTATGTGCAGTCACATCTATGACAATGATTATGCAGTTATTTAAAACTACCAATTTTATTATTATTTTTACTAGGAAATTATGTGGAAAAAGCATCATCAAATGTGGTATGCTATTTAGATATATAAGTGAAACATGTTTGGCAATATTTAAAAGGGAAGTAAAATATTTTTTAATTTAATAAAATATTTAGTCCTTTTTTCCTCTGACTCTTAAATTTTATAAAGTGGATTTTCATTCCATGGTTTTACAATATTATAAAATCCATGAATGACTTTTTATATTCTCTTTTTTATTCTTTCTATCATTCTAATTCTATAAGGAAGAGTTATCTTACGAGAAATATACTATTACAATTACTTAGATTTCAAAGTAACAAAAAACTTGCACCTGTCTTTCAAATTTTACATAATTAAAAGTTTTAATAAGTAAAAATTTAATAATTTGTAAAATTTCAATTATAAATACTAGAAAGCTTTCAATTTTTAATAAATTATTGAAATAATATTGAAAGATATTTACATGAAACATTAGAAGATACTGTTAAAAAAAAGTCTTTTTCAACTTTTTAAGTATTTATAATTTCTGCTATAATTTTTAAAGTTTTAATATAATGGTTAATATTCAACTTTCTATTTCTCTAACATGCTTATTGACAAAAAGAAGAACAAAATCATATATAATATTATTAAATATATTTTTTAGTGGTTTAACATTTTAGAATTTTCAGGATTGGTTTAAATCCAACTTTACAAGTAAAATTCTGACTATTTGGATTACTCCATTTATAAGACTAAATTTTACAATAGTATGAAACAAATTCCTGCATTGAAATATAACAATTTAAAAATATCCCATATTGCATATTTTGTAAATTTTTGAGATTTAAAAATTAAATTTTGTTATAAATAATTAGGATTGATCAGATTTAAAGGAATGGCTTGGTGCTTTAAGCCTCTTGTCACATCCAAGTAATGTTATATTATATTTTCTTATATTGTTATTATATATAATGTTACTATTTAATTATATAAAGTTGTTGTTAATGTTATATTATGAAAATACTAGCTGTTATTTAAAGAGAATTTTTAAAGTGGAAAATTAAAAAGAAATAAAGAATATTGTAAATAATATCGTATTCATAGAAAAATTTAAATTCTTAAACTTAGACTATAAAATCTAGTGTTTTATTATAAAAGTAACATAAATCTTAAAAACTATTAAAGTGAAAAGTAATCATTTTAATTCTATAGACAGAAAACTTAAAAGTGATTAAAGGAATAAATAAATAGGATGAAACTAATTTGTTATCGAACTTGCAGCCACCAAGTTTTCAAAGGCTTTGAAAAACTACCAAAACTTAGCTAGAAAATCATAGATTTTCTAACTTAGTTTGGTGGGTGGGGGATGTTGATTATTATCCATATTAAAGGAAATGTTTTAATGTGTTTTTCTAATTTTATTAAGAACTTTTTTGATGGAAATCCTTTGTTACAACCAGATAGATTGCTATTTAAAAAGTTTTAGTTTTAAATTCAAATAATGTGCAGGTTTGTTTATAAAACTGTTGTCTTTTGGTACTGAATTTGTAATATTTTTTATATGCTTTAATCATTGTATAAAAATTCAAAATCATTGTGTTGTTATTAAATAACACACTTGATGAAACCAAGCCTGGATCTTCAGATAAACCGGGATACAAACTCACCATCTTTGAGAATGATTCCTTACTAACCAGGCCATAGTGTATTCATAAATAAATGAAATTCATATGAATATTTGTATGCATTCTAAATGTTTTTATTTTAAAAATGAGTATGCATATGATTATAGTAATTTATATAATTAATTTTATTTTTAATATAGTAATTTATAAAATTAACTGATTAATAACTTACTTTTAACTATTATTTGTATGTTTTTATCTTTTCATGCCAAATACATTATTTTTATAAGTAGAATTTTTTATTGATTCTCACAAAAAATAAGATACTTTTTTAGAAATATATTCTAGATAAAGGCTTTGTAAACTTCACAATTTTTTTTTTTTAACTATTTTAGATTTCAAGATCTGTTTTCAATACACACCATACATTTCAAATATATTTATGTACTTATTTTAATATTCCATTAATTATAAAATTAGAAAGAAAAATATATGATAAAAGTTTAAAAAATAAAAATATGCATACTTATTTTTAAAATAAAAACATTTTAAATGTTTACAAGCATTCAAATGAATTTTATTCATTTACAATGAATGATTAGGAGATATAAAAAGTGTTAAAAATTCAGTACCAAAAGACAACAGTTTTACAAACAAACCTGCACATTATTTTATTTTAAATGAACAGCTTTTTTAATGTAAAATTTAGTCCTTGTTAGATCAAAATATAGTACATAGTATTATATTTACAATTATAGGATGAGCAATATTTCATACTAAATTTCTATATGATTGTAATAATTAAAATCACAGGATTATTAATGCAAATGTGGATTTTGTCATTTCTGTTAAAATATACAAATATTTTTGCAATAAATATTTATGATGGGTATTTTGATGTCTTAATTGCAATTAGTATAAACTGATATGCAATCCTATTATAACTGAAAATATTCAACTTTTAAAATACAAGAATGATTGAAAATTTAAATAAAAAAATATGTATTATTAACAAATAGTTAAATAGATAAAAAACTAATTTTATGTTTAAGATATTGAAATATTTAAAAAGTATAGCTTAATTAAGTATTATATCAAAATATATAACTAAGATGGAAGATTTTATTTGCCACTCAACAATCACTTTTTTTTATAGGAGGGCTAATTAGATTGATACCTATAATTAAAGTGGATTTTGAACCACTAAGAACATTTAAGCCAAAAGTAATATATGAACCCATGAACTGTTAAAGTAAATGCAAGAGTGCTGACCTTTCAGCTACTAGTTCAGCCTTAGATGGAAGATTTTTTCAAAGTTTTGTTATTAGGAATACAATTTTATAAGCAGAATTAAATAAAACAAATCATATAATTTTTTTAATTAAAATCTTGGGAAATACCAATTTTTATTTTTATAAATTAAAATTATTGGAGGCAACTCTTAAAACTACTTTTTAAAGAATGAGTTATATAATTTGATATACAGTTCCAAAAGTGTGCATAATATTAACGAAAAATAAATTGAAAATTTAAATTAAATATATACAGTGAAAGAAAATTATAACTACAGCCACCATTTTATGTTATATCTGCTTGAGTGATGTGGGGGACATGTAATCCAGCAAGAACAATAAAGTTTTCAGCAGAGAATTTGAAGCATCATTCCATTGATTGCCAACGTGTGTAAGGAGAAAGACGACTGTTCAAAGCTACTTAGACAAAGAAAAGTTTGTGGTGGCTCAAACATGAAGATACAAGTATCTCTGAAATTATACAACCTGTTACAAGTCTGCAAATAGTTATTTCAAGAACTTATGTCAAATGAAAAAATGATTGTAAAGTCAGTAGCCTGATGCTGTATTGAACATTCT
>JAPDSC010120594.1:0-14329 GCA_026290005.1 Latrodectus geometricus | reverse complement strand
TTTTTTTTTCTGTAATATGTTTTAAAAGTATAAATACTGCTTTGAGTCAATAGTTGGAGCAACGATAAAGGCCGACTTGATGTGTTATTACTCTAATCTTGGGAATAGCATGACTGCGATCACTTATAAACATGGCATAAAAATATTTAGATATTTTGATATAAAAGTATTGTGTTTTTTTCCTCATTTATTCTTCCTCATTATTTTAAAAGGATTTAGTTTTTAATTTAATAAGTCTAAAAATTTTATAAATTTAAAAAAAATCATGTTAAACAATGCTGAAGAAACACTCTGGTGCAAAGCTTTTCGTAATTTCTTTGATATGTTATAAAGTGAAACCATAAAGTAAAATGCAAACTTGCGGAAATTTTGCATATTAGTTATATCCCTTTGACACACGCATGTGTTAATTTCGATTTAAGATTATTTTTGACTTTTATTTTACTTACTCATTGGGATTTTGATTTAAAATAAAGATTAAATAATTATTAATTGACAAATTCTTAAATTTTTTTTAACAAAATAAACAAAAATATACAAAGAGAAATGCAAAAAGTGGAGAAGCATTATTTTTCAAATTAGGAAAAGTTTTCGATAAGAACATATTATATCCTTTAGAAGACAAGTAAAAATATCCAGAAACAAAAAAGAGAACAACTGAAAATAGAAATTAAAAATAGAAGTATTAAGAAAAAATATTGAGAATATGTAGTAAAATCTTTGAAAAGTAAGCTTTTGTAGAAAAAAAAGTATTTCCCGGTCCATATAAATGATATGTATCTATAGCCATTACACACACGTTATATAAAAGATATAGATACTCCACTTAGAAGTTAAACTTATAAAATCTAATTTGTAATTAAAATTGTAATGAAATAAACAAAAATTAGGAATTATAAAATTCCGCAATATTTATGTGGTTTTATTTACGTGGCTGTGATAAATTGTGAATTGGATACTCTAAGCTCTCCTAAACTGATGCACTTTAATTTGCTCAATATTTCTGATGAACTTTGAGCTTGTGGAATATTGCATGTGGTTAAAGATTGAATTCATCCCCGAGGCTTAGGATTCATCCTGGACATATCCCTCATCAATGAACCTGCCGGTATTAATATAGGTATACTAGTACGTAAACTGTATGGAATACTTTAAGGAGAGATACGGTTATATCCACTCTGGGTTAAAATGCCTAATCAGAAGCTTTTAACCATAACTGACAGAATATACATGTTTCGACCCTATGTGTCGTTGCTATAGTTTCCAATATAACGTATATAATTAGAGATATACATCATATATGAACGGAAAATTTTTTTTATGAAAGATTGTTTTTCAAGTATTTTACTCTAGATTATTAAACTTAATAACTAACCCCTTAAAGAAGATAGAAAAAAAATAGCAAATTTCGAAGCTGAATAACTCACATATTATTTGTTGTGAAGAAATGAAATATTTTTGGTAGGAAAGAGGGTAAATTTTCCTACATAGTCAAAAAAGACTCAGAAACCATATAAAAATTTAGATTTTATAATTTTCACAAAATAAAATTGTTTAATATAAAAAAGGGATAACATGAAAGTTCCTTTCATTGGAAACATTTTGTCTATAGAAGTTATGAGCTCTGATCAACGCTGTAAGAGGTAAAAGACAACAAAGGATTTAACTATATACTCTGTATATACGTATATACATATTTAAATACATAAATAAGTAAATATAATATATGTGTGTAAATATAAATAATGGTGTATATTTCCCACTTTTTCTTGAGTAATAATTATAATTATTATCAATTATTTCTAGGTTGGATTACAGAAAATCCAAGATAGTTCCCGATGACCCCCCTATAATTATTTCAGGAGATGGTGATGGCACGGTAAATGCCGTAAGCCTTAGTGCCTGTTTTCAATGGGATGGCAAGCAAAAACAGAAAGTGATCTATGCTCCCATACCTGGATTAGATCACATGTCTATTTTATCAGATAAGAGAATTTTGGAATATATTCTCAGTGTTGCTAAACTTTAGTAACTTTTACCCAGACGACATTGATTACTTATTCCATAACAGCTGAAACCATAAGTAATTTATCTTTGTTGTATTAATCAATTTTATCATTACTTATTTCCTATTAAGATGTTTTTAATCTTAAGAAATTGTTTGTAAATAAGAATTACTTGTAAATATACTGGGATTTGGGTTCTGAATGAAGAAGAAGGAAATTTTTCCAAAAAATGGGCCTTGGACAATATGTGCAATATTTTTGTAAAAAGAAATTATGTAAAAAAGAAATGTATATAGTCTTTTGAAAAGGAAAGAAAATGCTTCTTATTTAGTTATTGGTTACTGGTATAAGTAAATTAAAATTAGTAAATGAATTAGCTGAAAATAAGGGGTGTTTAATTTGTATACACATCAATGGGATATTTCATAAATATTATAATTTTACAAGTTATACCAGACTAATACGAAATATTTTCTATCCTTATATTATATTCTTATTTTAAAATGTTGTTGCTTATAATATGTTTTTATGTATAATAAAGTGTTTTAATGATGATAATATATATTCTTGTATGTTATTCGGAGTTTTTCACATCATGGAAGATATTTATTTCACTAATTGTAAGATATGTAGATAACGTTATCGTGTTGATCAAACTGAAAAGAAGTATATTGAGAAAATGATGTGGTTTTTAATTATTGCGATATCATTATGAAAAAACTTATAATTTACTTAAATGTAAAAATTGTTAAGTATTTTAAGAAAAAGCTATCTATCAAAGCTAATATAACAGAAATATCCAAGTGCATGTATTAAATTTTATGGAGAAATCAAAATGTGTGCTTTTTTAATTTTTACATTTATTATTATTTAATGTGTATTGAAATAATTTTAAATTCGAAAAAATAGCTACAATATAAGTGTGAAGATGGTATTTTTATGGTCCACATTAGTGAAACGATTAAGTTTACTTGTATTTGGATAATTATTTTTTGTAAGTCATTTGTGGTTGCCTCAATTCTGCGATTATTTTTAATTAAACATAAATAATTATCCTTTCCAAAGTATTTTCACCACATAATTTGTACAATGAAAGTTTGAGATGCTAGCCAGTCGTATCTCATTGCTTGTTTTCCAGGTGGAGAATGGATTTCTAAGTCGAAAGTACCCAATTTTTAGATTCCATTTCTCTTTTTTCGGTTGGCAATAGCCTACATAATTTTTAGTGATGTATCTCATAGAGACCTTAAAAATAAACAAGTACCAGAAATAATAAGATTTATTATATAAACGGTTTATTTATTTTTAATTTTACTGAATTATTTTTTAATCAATTGATGAATATTGAATGTTTATTGGAAAGATTACGTGGCGTAAGAAGGATTTTGTATAAATATCAAAAAATAAAATATTACAGAATTGTTTTTTTCCCTCGTATTTCATATAACTAATGGAATAATTCGAACTATTTTTCTTTCAATTTCATTTGGAAGTATAATTAAGATTTATAAAAAGATTAATTTATGCTAATAATCCCATACTTGATAAATTAAAACCTACACTGAAAATATTTATATAAATTATATTTATGATAGAACATTAAACTATTTGAATTGTTTTTATATACATGTTAATCTGTATCTGTGAATGGGAATGGTTTTTGAGATTTAGAACCGTTGAAAAAATTAATAACATTTGTTTAAACAGTTCCAAGTATTATATATTTTGTGTTTCAAAGCTTTATTGCAATTTTAGAACCTATGGTGTTTTAAATTATATATAAGTACTAAATTAATAACTAAACAATGTAATTTATAAAGAAATACACTAATAAATACACACACGATGATTTTAAAATAAGTTAGTTAACATTGCAATTATTTTTGTGTATCATATATTTATCTATTAAAAATAAATTTTATTTGATTTTCACAAATTTATCTTCAATTAAATATAAAATTTATCAATCTTAATGTTATTAACTAATACGTAACCAGTTTATTTGATAAGTTATAAAATGTTATTTAATGTAAGTAATTTAGATAAGAAAAATTTAGTATTTGCTTTAAAGAATAATTAAAGCAAGGAGGAGAATTTTTACTATCTCAACGAATTAGGTACTTTTGAATGGTTAAATTATAAATTGGTACCTTTAGATTTTATGAAAACGGAAGATTTTAAAGCAATTATAATAAAATGTGCGCATGATTATGAAATTCATGTGAGTTATGTTTGAATCCAGCATGATTTTTTGCTTTCTGTTCTGGAATATTAAATATTAGTTTGGGGAAAAAGTAATCCATTATTTTTTCGGTAGATATCTGTAATGATCGATATCTCATGAGGTATCCATCAAGCAATTTCAGATTTATGCTCGTTGGAAAGGTGACATTTGATACTAAAATATCCTCTTGCGGTTTTTTGTTTGATTTATTCAGCTACGAGTACAAGGTTTTAAAAATGGAAGACAGACAACAAACAGAAAATTCGATAGATTTTCGTTTTTCTCTTGTAACGGCGAAAAAGATAGCCGGGTGGCTAAAATTGTGAAAGGTGTTTATCGTCCTATATAAGACTGTAACAACCAGTTAAGTACAATTTTTGTTTCGTCGATTCCGTTCGGGTATTTTTGATGTTAGAGATGCACCTCGCATGTGGATACAGCATCGTCGAAAATGTCTATAAAATATCAAAAATGATCGAAGTTAACCGCATGTCAGCAGTCGTAACGCGCAAGACCTAAAAATCTACATGAAAGCTGTTTTAAACCTTTTTACAAAGCGAATCCAAAAGAAGTTACATAAAGTTCACGTAAAAATATTGGATTTCTTTTTCCCCAACCTAATATTTTCCTGCAAAGTTGTACTTTGAATAATTATATCTTTAAATATATAATATTTTTCGAACAATTTGTTGAAATAAAAACATTTATAACTAGTAGTGTTCTGAATGCTTTTTTTAATATATTAATAAATTTATGGGGATTCACAATAAGAATATATAAAACAAATTATTCAGTACACAAAAGTAAAATGAAATTTATTTATTTCTGAACAATATACACGATACTATCAATATATACAAGGAAATACAAGATGCCTATAGAGTATTTGACTCATTTTAATGTTAAATAATTCATAAAATGATAAAAGTATAAAAAATATAATATATGGGATTTATTCAAAGAATAACATGGTTATTAACAGTATGAGGACTTTCATAAATCATTTCCCATCTGTGTTGCAATTATTTTTCTTCGGATATTTTCCAATTTTTGGGTACGCAGACCACACGATCAGCTCCGCAGGATTTCTGTTACTTTCCTAAAAGGACATTGTTTACCGAAAAGAAGTGACAAGAATTGATAAGCTAATGTCTGGAACAATAATCAATAATTGTACTCTATTATATTTAAAGTAAAAGCTTTCCGTATATAAAAATATTCACTTACAAACCTAATATAAACAGTATAAATATTCAACGTAAAAAATATTCATGTTTAAATATCAGACGCAGACTTATATATTGTTGAATGAACAAATTCACGTCTAGGTCGAAGGATTATTCTAGAAATTTACAAATATTTTGTGATGTCAAATATATTACATTTATAGAGAGTAAAATATTTAACTTTATATAAAGTGCAATGTTCTCATTCGATTAGGCGCAGTTGATATGAGAAAGATTCAAGAGAACCGCTGTGTGATTGGTTTGGGTGTTGTTCTCATTATCGGAAGGTAATGAATTCGAATCCCAACTTATCTGAAGATCCATTATGTTCACTAATGATGATTAAGGCACGTAAAAATGTCATGGTCGTAATATCCTCCATATTCCATTCCAAATAAATACTTTAAAATTATTTTGTTTATACTTTTAGAAATTTTATTATAAAATTAGGAGCCAGGCCTAGGGTCTTGTTTATCATCCCGTATCTCAATTGGAAGTCCCGAATGGTGCTGCCATCTACGAGCAAGAGTCGTGCTTCCACCTTCGTGAGGGGGTGCTCTGTTCTAAAAATGGAAGACGCTCTTTCTGATTTCCTTCAGAACTCAGACGGGTGGGCATGGCTTCGCCATGTGTCATTAGTAACAATAACAGCAACAAGATTTCCGGAGTTATACACTATTAAAAATGAAAATATGTCTATATATAGAATGCTTCCACTTTTTGCATTAGACAAGACAATTATCTAACAATTTTATAGTTGAAAATAATGTTGATGAAAATATCTAGAACATTAGTTGTCTAAATCTAATGAGTAATGGAAAAAGAAAATGTTCAGTTATAAATTCAGTCTTTCTAGCTTATTTATCATTTTGTGACTTTGAATTCTTCTTTTCATCCGTAATATGCCAAGTTTAAAATGAGAAGATAATATATTTAGAGAGAGATTTTCAAACTAATTTCCAATCGATATATTTTATAAAGGTTATATGAATTCTTTATTGGCTAACTTTAGTTCCTCTACTCTATTTTTATCTATTTTGCTTTACACAAACTTTCATTCTCAGCTTACAAATTTGACGTTTTCTGATAACTTACTTCTGAAGTCGTCTCCTTAAATTCTCAAGTATTTTTTGCTTATAACGTGTTCTTTTTCACAGGTGATTTCCATCGATCGTGGTCTATCACTTTATTGTTAAAGAAAGTCTGATTTCAAAAAAGGACGTGAGCAGTCGTTAAAAGATTCATGGTACTTTCACAATAACATAATGTTATGAACATCTCTTCTTAACTTAACAAGATTTCTAAACTTCTTTAATAATAAGAACAATTCGCTTTCGCTACCTGCCGTACCATAAGATGTTTGGAGAACTGAAATTCTATTTAATTTACTTTGTTGCACGCTAGGATTTATTGATTCTAAGCACTGCACTAAATTTCAAGTTTCGATCAATTTAGTACTATGCATAGAAATTCTTCGTGAGAAAAATTTCCGCAATGCCTTATAAATAATTCAGCATATAAGGATGTGATTAATACACCGTTTTTATTTAAGTATATGTGAAGATGACTATCCAAGACTTTGAGTCTCCGAGAAGCAGGGCCAGGGCTAGCAGCTTCGCCGCCCCGGGCAATGAGGTAAAATGCCGCCCCTTTATAACAAAAATTAAAAGAGAACCTAAGCCCTTTCCACAATTAATGGTAAAATAAAACGAGTAAAAAAAATTGCAATCATCAGCAATCTTAAAGTTTTGATTAGCAAAAAATACTAACTTATTTATTTATGTTTTTGGTACTAAATTAAAATTAGAGTTGCGCAGAAAAAAAGGAAAGAGTCATTTCTGGTGCATAATTATAAAATACAGAACAGATTTAAAAAAAAGTAAAACAAATTATAAAACCACTAAATATTAAAACTGTATTACATATTAAATATGCATTTAATCCAAAAGATGAAATTAAAAGTGTTTTTTTCTCACTTTTAATTTTGAAAATTGTTTTATAATTTCTTTAACATTAATTTTTTCAGCCAGGTCAAGTTCGACAGCTATTGTTGTTAAGCCGTTTAGTCGATCGTCGGTAGTTGTGGAGCGTAAAAAATTTTTAATTAATTTTAATTTGGAGAAACTCCTTTCTCCACTTGCCACACTTATTGGGAGAGTCAGCAATATTCTTAAAACTATACCAAGATTGGGAGCAAAATCTAGGTTCTATATGAATTTTAAAATCTCAACTGGACTTTCTTTTTTGTTTAGCAAAGCCAAAGCAGCTACTATCTCGTCTGCCAAGTCAAGCGCGTTTATATCGGATGAATTCCCATCAGTCAACACTGTTTCTAAATCTTTACAATACTTTATATGTCGTTTTGAGGAATATCTTTTAAATCAGAAATATTGTAAAAAAAATTGGAAATAGTTGCTGTGGGTACTGATCAAATCAAACTTGGATTCGAGTGCATTGATAGCTTTATCTAATGTAAAAAAATAAAATTTTGCTTTATATTTCAAAGCAGGATCTTCTATTGGATCATCTTTTGCCTCATAGTCGAAATTAACATTCCTTCTTCGAACTCTATGACGTGGCTGGGTGAGCTCAAAATTACCTGGTATGTCAATTTCGTCTGCGAGTTCTCGAGCATCGCAAAGCATTTCATTAAAGGTTCTGTCCGATCTAAGATGCTTGAAAAAATCTTTACAATTTTTCAAGAGCTCCTTAGCAGATGGTAAATCATAGTCTTTTGTCTTCAAGAGCTTACTTATAGGATTGATACAATTTAAGGTTTTGCACCAAATTACAATGCAGCATAAGAATTTAAATTGTTTGACACAACT
The DNA here is from genome assembly GCA_026290005.1 of Latrodectus geometricus. Classification (NCBI taxonomy): domain Eukaryota; kingdom Metazoa; phylum Arthropoda; class Arachnida; order Araneae; family Theridiidae; genus Latrodectus; species Latrodectus geometricus. Next base: position 6,045 of record JAPDSC010120594.1, on the reverse strand, counting down.
TAATAGTCCAGAAGCCTCAACTCTTATAGAGTTGTCAACCTCCGAGTTATTACAAACAGCAAGTAAAGCATAGTATATCCCTCCTAATTGATACCTTAGTGGTTTTAATGCATCTATTCGGCTTTCCCAACGAGTATCACTTAGAGGTTTCAAAGTAAGTCCGGAAACATATTTTAAAAATATTGTCCATCGAAAAGTTGATGAGGAAAAAAACAGATATATTTTTTGGACTATATTAAAAAAATTGGCGGCTTCGAAGGATGCTTTTGCCACGTCATTAACTACCAAGTTTAATGAGTGGCTGCAACATGGAAGGTAAAATGCTCTTGGATTTAACGCATTTATTCTAGATTGTACTCCCGATTTACTGCCTCTCATGCTGGCCCCATTATCGTAAGCCTGTCGCCTCATATCCTGCAAATTCAATCCCAATGTTTCAAGTCTTTTAAGTATTAGAGCTCAAAGTTCATATCCAGTCGATCTTTCAACCGAAAGAAAGCCTAAAAAGCTTTCATTAATTTTAATGGAAACCTCCTTGGGATTGGACTTGTCAAGGGATACATACCTTACTAAAACTGTCATTTGCTCGATCTTGCTGATATCAGGAGTGCAATCTAGAATTATTGAATAATATTTAGCTTTTTTAATATCAGTAATAATATGAGATGTTATATTTTCAGCTAAAAGAATAATCAATTCATTTTGAATTTCTTTTCCGAGATAGTGCACTTTAGCTTCTTCTTTTTTAAGCACTCTGCGGATATGCTCTTCCATTATTGGATCAAACTGAGCAAGTAATTGAATAATTTGTAAAAAAATTACCGTTACCGAAATCGTAAAGTTTGTCACTTGAACCTCGGAGGGCTAAACAATTTTGAGCAGGCATTTTTATTGTTGAAACAATTCGTAGAAGCACCTCGCCCCAATAATTTATTTCTGCGGTAATAAGTCTTTGTGAATGACTGTCAATCGTTTTAGAGTACTGTATTCTTTGACTTAATTCAATCCAAGACTTTAGACTTTCTATATGTTTTTTAGAGGTTTCATGTTGATTTAAAATCTTAGGGAGGTGCTTCCAATCTTTAAAACCTCCAATAGAAAGGGAACTTAAAGTAGAACCAAAAAGAAACAAATTTTTGCTGTATGTTTAAAAAAACACCCTGTATATATACAGGGTGTTAGGGGATTGATTCCAAATATCTTAATGCATAAAATTCATTTCAATTTCACTTCATTCATTTTAAACAAAAAAGTTTTGTATATCATGAGTCAAAACTCAATTATTTTAGAAAGAGAAAATGTTTAAAAGTTTGAGAAATTTAATTTTAGGACCAATTTGCTGCCCTCTAAGGTTGCCGCCCCGGGCAGGGGCCCGGCTTGCCCACCCCTAGCGCCGGCCCTGCGAGAAGATAGAACTAGCCTATTAAGTCAGTGTCTGTTACTTGAAATGCAAGAATGACTCTTATTCTGTTTACAGGAAATAAAGCTGATTCAGAAAATATAGCTTTAACTGAGTGGCCGTTTGCATATAATACTAGAGATGACTTTTCTGATTATTTGTCGTCCACGTGGAATCAAAATCTGTCCGGAGTATGATTTAATTGGATAGTACGTCAGAATAATGCAGCATTTTGTGCAGATTTCTATCAAATGTCTCATTATTCGACTGGATGTTTGATTTCTTTCGTGACTTCTCTCAGCAGAAAAATTTGATCTTTTATCAGCCCAATATCTTCAAATAGTCTCATAGAGTTCTCAAATAGTCTTATTTCTGAAATCCCATTCTTGTTGAGTTTTTACGATTTCTACATTTTCGATTTCTTCAGCCGATAGAATTAATTTACCTGTTATTTCTTTAGACTTTAAATTTACACTAACCTGCAATATCCACCAGATTATTCACAAAAGAATATCGAGAAGTGTAATAACGTAAATATAAAATTTGAACTTTCTGGAATATCAAATCCACAAATTGAATATCAGAATAGAAATCGAGGCAAAGTAAAATAAAGCACACACACTGGACTAAGTTTTTTCTCTCAAATCTTCTTCTGAGAAAACTAATTTAAAATAAATCCAACATTCTTCCCTCTCTCTCCACCAAGAAAATCATTTCCTCGATTTCCTTTTGAGAAATTCCTGTACCCGCTACTTGAAAAGTAACGGGTACAGTAAGAAAACCAGCAAGATTTAAATGATTAGGTGTGTTTCTAGTTTAAAACGCCAGTTAATTCTCGTATTTCTTTTATTCTGTTGCCGACAAAAGTAGTTCAAGACTTTTTTTTTTTTATATAATCCAGTAAAGTACAACAATGAAGTCATTCCAGAAATTGTCTCCTGAGAATGTAAAAAAGTTTCATCGTCCAAAATTTCTTTCGGCTTATCATGTATAAAATTTTTAATTCCCAAAACTTTCAGATTGGGCAAATTTGTAAATTAAAAATTTTGCAAAATGAATGGAACCATACTGGTTTGTTTTAAGTCCTAAAACAGTCCATCCAAAGCTGGTCTCTAAGTCGAAATTCTAGAATTCTCTCCTTATACTTTTTCCTATTAAAATAGACCCAAAAATCCAATTATAATCTTTTTTGGTGATTTCCAATGTCTAATAAATTTATTCACGCGAATTCAGTTTAACTATTAACTTGTTACCTCTAATAGGAGGAAACATGGTGCCAAATCTCTTCTTTACCTAAAACACTTACTACTCATATTTTCCATCTAAACTATCTGTTACAATGCCTAGTAATAATAATTAGTGCCAAGAAATGGCGCTGTGTTTTTGTTACAGGTGCATTGCAAAGCCCAAATGGCATAACCTTGAACTATAAAAGTCTTTGTCATGTAGTGCAGTGCTCCGCAACGTTTTTTTATTCGTGGCACACCAAAAGATTTTTCTGGTTTTCACGGTACACCAAATTTAATAGGTATAAATATAATAAAACAACACGTATACACATCAGAAAATAATACATTAATTAATATTTTAATTCGTTTTATTTTACATATTTACGGTATTATATGTACATAACATATATAATTAATTACAAAACTACAATAATACAAAAAAATAGGCAAAAAGGGTAATTAATGTGATACTTGAGCTTGTTTCAAGGAACACAAGTATTTTATATTGGGCTCGATATTTGATAGTGCAACTCGAAGTTCTTGATCGAGATTTTTTAAGCAAGACCGCTTATCATTTTTAATTAAAACAAGTGTCGAAAAGCTTTGTTCGCATGAATATGTTGTTGAAAAGGGGATTAAAATTGAAATAGCCTGTTTTGAAATTTGAGGATATTCATTCTTAGCCGAAATCCAGAAAACATCCAATGGAACTTCTCCAAAATGTAGTTTTAACGTCCTGTCGTTACTCAGTTCAATAAACTCTTCTTTAAATTTAAGAGAAAATGCATCAACAGATTTTTTTGCATTAGTTGCAAAAGGATTGCGAATCCAATCATATTCTTCACTTTTAATCGAATGAAAATAGTAGTCGAATTTATTTTCCAGTGTTGTTAAATGGGATTGGGCCAGATCGATAATTAATTGCCTATTTTCAATTATTGTATTATGAACCCTTTGAAACGGTTGTAAAGAGTTGTTACTTAGTTCATTCTGCCAAAGTTCCAGTTTATTTTTGAACCCTTGCAATTTGTCGGAACAGGTTAATAAGTTTTCATTCGGACATTGCATTTTTCTATTAAGTTCATTAAGATGGTCGAAAATGTCAGCCATATATGCAAGTTTGGCGATCCAACTGTTATCTTCGAAGTGCTGGCCGAGTTCGGGCATATTTTGATTTAGTAAAAACTGATGCACTTCACAGCGAAGTTCAAACAATCTAGCCAACACTTTTCCTCGGGATAACCAACGTACTTCAGTATAAAATAATAAAGATTTATGTTCTGAACCCATTTCTTCACAAAGCATTTCGAAAATTCTTGTATTTAAAGCTCTCGATTTAATAAAATTTATAATTTTGATGCATTCATTCATAGTTTTTAAAAGTTGTTCTGGTAAATTCTTCACCATCAATACTTCCCGATGTATGCAGCAATGTGTAAATTGTATTGCCGGATTTTGTTGTTTTACATAGGCAACAAAACCCTTTATGTTATCAGTCATTGCTGCGGCGCCATCAGTACAAATACTCATGCAGTTACTCCATTGTAGATTATGTATTTTGAAGAAATCATCAGTTACTCGAAAAATATCCTCTCCAGTAGTTCGTTCGGAAAGTTTTTTACAAAATAAAAAATTTTCTTTTATGCAATCTTCGTCAACAAAACGTACAATTGCAATTAATTGTGCTTGATTTTTAATATCCGTTGACTCGTCAATTTGAATAGCAAATTTGTTAGCTGCGATCAATTTCAAAAGAAGCGTGTTCAAAATATCTGTTGACATGTCGGCAATACGTCTTTTAATAGTTTCAGCTGACAGTGAAACCTTACTCACTTCCTGAACCTCTTTAGGTCCAAGCATAACTCGCACAATTTCCATACATGCTGGTTTAATAAGTTTTTCTCCAATAGTATGAGGTTTCTTTTCACAAGCTATTAATTTTGCAATGTAATAGCTAGCTTCTAATGCTTTATCGGAAACAGATACGGTCGATATCATAAACATTTTTTGTTTTAAATTTTGAGCCAAAAACCTTTGAAAATATGATATATCCTTTTTAGCACAATTCGGATGTTTTGAAGTTAGATGGCGATTTAGTTTACTGGACACCATTAAGTCGTTTGCTAATTGTTCGTTGCAAATTACACATAATGGCTTCGGAGCCGCTTCATCGCCGCACCAATAAAAGCCATAACGAATGTAGTCTTCGGAGTATTTTCTATTCACAATCTTTCTTTTCTTAGCAATACTGCTTGTGCAAGGTTCATCATCTTCTGCCCGAGAAGTAGATTGTTTTCCAAATAAAAATTTATCCATATTGAAATGGGCACAAAAATAAATCACGTTAATAACATACACGAATGGTTAATTTATAAACTTCTGCGATTTAATTTATAGGGGTAAGAAGTGATCTGGTTGTATGTGTCCAGTAGAAATTCGTATCTAACACTGACAATATTATATTAGGTTCGTTCTAAATCCTAAACAACGCTGTCTGCTGACTATTGAATTCTGCGCAATCACTATTTTTCAGGAACAGTCGATATAAACATTGTGCAGGTGGTTAGGAGCGTTTCTATTGGTTGTGATGACATTTTTAGCTAGAGCCGTATTCGCAAATTTAATCTACAGAGTCCATCTTCTATTTACTTCTATTGACATCCATTTCTTCTATTGTGTGAATACATTATAGCAAGTGCTAAACAATTGTTATTTTATTTATGGTTTTCCATTGAAATATAGTAAGTATATACAATTCGTTTTTATAAATTGTAAATTTGTATTAGAGTACATTGCATTAAAATAAATATGTTGTGTAATTTCAAGCGGCGGCACACCTGTGTTTCAGCGGCGGCACACCGGTGTGCCGTGGCACACCGGTTGCGGAGCACTGATGAAGTGAACGTAGTCTGGTTTGGAAGCTGTAAATAGTTGTTGTATAAATAAAGATGAGCGCGAATGCGAAAAGTAAAATGGAGTATTCATTTTATTGTGTGTTGTTCATGCATTTCTAACCCCCTAACGTTCTAACTTTATGATGGAGTGTACACTATCATTCGTTACTATTAATAGGTCATGCTGAACGTTTGGAGTTAATGTTCAATCAAAAAGTCTCGAGGGAAATATTTCTTTCCTTGAAGGTAATAGTGACAGTTTCTCTACCAAATTCTGTTTTATATACAAACGTTGAAATTTACCATCCAATAAAGCGATAATATAGATCTTTTTATTCTTGTGCCATAGTTTTACAATATGATGCTTCTTAAATAGATATCATAGCTGGCTGGTGACTACAAAAGCAGGACTGAAGTATGTTAGACGTTCAAAAAAAGAAAGCAATGCTTTCACTTGATTAGATTCGACTAATTAGAAAAAAAAGTCAGCAGAATTGATATTCTAGAAAAAATCTTAAAATGC
>JAPDSC010120586.1:11715-23196 GCA_026290005.1 Latrodectus geometricus | reverse complement strand
GTTACCGTGAAAGACCGAAATCAGAGAATGTCGACATTCACCGGTGAATGTCAACACATACCAAAAACGTTATTGAAAGACCGTACAATTGATTACATTTCTTGCACTTTCGGGCCATCGCCGGTATATGTCGACAATCACAGACAAGCTTTGGTGGAATTTGAAAAGATGATTAAAGAGCTCGAAAAGGAGATAACAGAAGGCAATGTCAACAAAGAGGAGCGGCCTAGAGCATTTAATTTGTTTTTAATTTGCTTGTTGTCAGGTTTGTCCCGCGGGTTAAAAATCCTCTACACTTCCTCTACTCACCGTGATTGGTTACTCCTCCTTTCTAAGAGAGGCGATAAGTTACGTCACACATGTGACGTTTTTCACGCCTGAAATATTGAGATAAGAAAATGCAAATCTGCATTTCTCCTCTCCGGATACGGAGAGTTGAAACGCATATTCAAGATTCACCATTAGTGCATTGTGGATGTCGACATTTGCCGGTGTAAGTGAGAAATAAGGATATCTAGCAAATATTTCGGACATACACCAAGCGACTACGTGAATGTTGACATTCACCAGCGAATGTCGACATTCTCCAGATTTCGGACTTTCACGGTAACACATATATATATATATATATATATATATATATTATGCAACGTGTAATTAATTTTAAATTATCTGTTTTCAAACAGTTAACAAACTTTTACTTTTTTTGTGTGACGCATAACTGTTTGAGCTAAGCCGCATTATTCAATCTTGATTCAAAGACGGATTGTTTTTATGTTACAACTAACTTGGATAATGTACATTGAAATCGAGTAATATGCTTTTATAGTAAATCAATTTGTAGTTAATCTGAATTATTTTTTGAAAAATAGAATTAATATTTTGGTAATATTCATTTTATAGATTTTAACTTTTCCCATTGTATCATAATATTTAAATAATATAGATTGAAATGTAGATATAAAAGCAAGCTTTTTCATTTTTCTTCTTGTCTTTCGATTTGTGCTAAGCAGTCAATCATGGAATAAAGCGACATTTTAGTCTATTGATAAGGTTCTTTTTTTTCTTCTTGTTCTCACGTTGAGATCGAACTTAGTGCAAGAGATATGTAATTCTCAGTGTGTCCACATAAAGTTTGGAAAATCATGATTTCCTTACCTTCCAGAGAAAGTATATTTTATCATGATTAATCTGTATTTTGCGAAAAATGTAAATTATTAGAAATTTATAAATAAAATCAAATTGTTATCAAAGGATTATAGGATAAGGATAAGAATGTTTATACAAAAAATATCTGTTATTTTTTTCTAGTTTTTCCATATTTTTGTTTTAAAATGTTGCTTTATAATCAATAATTTTATAAATATTTTAGAGAATTCACAGATTTAATATTTGCGTTATTACTAAAACACCCAAATTTAGTAGTCAAAAAAAAAATAAATATATTGAAACTTTTTTTATAGATAATCTGCAAAACATTGTAGGATATTACAATGTGATGACAAAAGTTGAAAAAGTGCTATTCTTTTGTTGTATTAATAATAAATATGCTTATATCAATATTGAATAAAATCCTAATTTATGAAATATACTTTTTTATGTCACATTTTTTTTATTAATTTTATCCCAGCCTCAGCAACAATGTCTGACTAAAAAGTGATTTTGCAATTCTTTTTATATTTTCTGGTATAAGATGTATTCATAAATCTCAATAATGTTCCATGTTTTTTTTAAATATTGCTTATAAAAGAAACAATTCTTAAGATATTACGTTAGACATTGAATTTTTTTCATAAATATTTTTGAGTAAGTATTGGTAAATAATCAAATTGGGCTAAGTAGAAGATAATTACTTTTTGAATCTAAATAAAAGTAGAAAACTAGTAGTTGTCATGCTTAAAAGCTAATTTACGTGACCATATTTGCTTTCCAAATAAAAGTGTTATAAAGGCACATGTATCTTTGACAATTTTTTGCATTTTTATATGAAAATTATTTATATAAATAGCTTTCTGGTAAATTTAATAAAACTCACATCATTTGGTAATGCTTGATAAAAAGAACTTTATTAGAATTTTCAAAACGAATTTATAATAAACACATGTTTGAAAAATAATTCTTCAGTGCCATGGTAGGAATATACTAACTGAAAACATTTTTTAATGCAAGCGATCAGTTGAAATCAAGAACATAAATTCAAGTGGAGAAAATGGTAAAAATTGAAATTGAAGTAATTTTTCAATTATTGGGTACTTTAGTTATATATTTTGGTTTAACAATCTTCCGGCTACATTCAAGAAAATCACAGAAGTGTGCGATAACAATTGTGATTGGATTTTGAAAACATCTCTCAAGAAATAGGCTCTTTATCATCAAATTTATCCATTGATGGCAAGCTATTTTTTAACTTGTACACACGTGCAAATATGAAGAAAAACCCATTTATCAATAGTATACCTTTCCTGATAAGAAAAACGGCTGAAAATAACCTAGTAAGAGAGAAAATAACATACCAGCCCGCACACAAAAGATCATACTCTTTGCTGGGTGACGCCACCAACGAATGATCTCTGAATTTTTCCCAATAGACGATTTAAGGTGGAATGCCTTAGTTCTGTTCCAATTGTGCTTAGAAAGTATTGAAGTATAAAGTTTGAAAATGCGCTGCATCTGCCACTAGGGAAGTCTTCATACTATCAGTTAGTCTTTGATCGTGTGTGGATTTTGATGCGATCAAGCAGGTGCTGCGACAGCTGCTTACTCCTAATTTCTTATTATATATATATACACTATTGGACATTAAAATTGCTACACCAGGAAGAAATGCAGGTAAAAAAATGATATTTATTAGACAAATATATTATACTAGAAATAACAAGTGATTAAATTTTGAAAAAATTTGGCTGGATAGATCCTGAGAAATCAGTATCCAGAACAACCACCTCTGGCAGTAATAACAGCAGTTATACGCCTAGTCATTGAGTCAAACAGAGATTGGATTGCATATACAGGTACCGATGCCCATGCAGCTTCAACTTCAGTTCATCAACCGTAGTGAATGGCGTTTGGTGACGAGCCAGTCGCTCAGCGACCATTGCTGCAGACGTTTTCTATTGGTGAAAGATCTGGAGAACGTGCTGGCCAGGGCAATAGCCGAACATGTTCCGTATCAAGGATGGTCCGTACAATACCGGCAACATGCGGTTGGACATTATCCTGCTGAAACGTAGGGTTTCGCAAGGCTCGAATAAAGGGTAGAGCCACGGGTCGTAACACACCATAAATGTAACGTGCACTGTTCAAAGCACCATCAATGCGAACAAGAGGTTACCGAGACATGTATACAATGGAACCCCATACCATCACGCCAGGTGATGGGCCAGTATGACGAAGACGAATGCACGCTGCCAGTGTGCGTTCACCACCATGCTGCCAAACACGAATGCGACCATCATGATGCTGTACACAGAACCTGGATTCATCTGAAAAGATGACATCTCGCCATTCGTGCGCCCAGGTTCGTCGTTGATCACACCATTGAAGGCGCTCTTGTCTATGACGCAGTGTCAAGGGAAACCGCAGCCATGGTTTCCGAGCTGAGAGTCCATGCTGCTGCAAACGTAGTCGAACTGTTCGTGAAGACACTTGTTGTCTTCCAAACGACCCCGTTTCTTGACTCACGGCTCGTGACGTGGTTACACGATCCTTTACGGCCATGCGGATAATGTACCTGTCTTCTCAGCTGCTAGTGATAGGTGGCCGTTCAGATTCCGCATGGCGTTCCATATTACCGTCCTGAACCCATCGATTCCATATTCTGCTAACAGTCATTGGATCTCGACCGACGCGAGCAGCAATACTGCGATAAGATAAACCGCAATCCCGGTACGCTACAATTCGACCTTTATCAAAGTCAGAAACGTGCTGGTACGCATTTCTCTTTCTTACATGAGGCATCACAACAACTTTTCACCGGGCAACAACGTTCAAATGCAATTTGTGTATGAGGAACCGGCTGAACAATTTCCTCATTTAAGCACAATGTAGGTGTCGCTACTGGCACCTGCTTCGTCTGAATGCGCTGAAAAGCTAATCATTTGCATATCACAGCACCTTCTTTCTTTCGTATAAATTTCACGTCTGTAAAATGTCGCCTTCTTGGTGTAGCAATTTTAATGACCAGTAATGTATATATATATATATATATATATATATTTATATAAGAGAGAGAGATTATATATATAAGATATTTTTATAATTTTAAGAGTTATGTTTTTTGTTAAGTAGTTTTGAGGGAAATTTATAGTGACGACATTGATTTTGAATAAAAATTAATATTGCATAAAATTTCATTAAATATTTTGCATAATTTTACAGACATGAGAATTACCAGGCGTATAAAATATAACATCTATAAATAATACATATTGGGGAAATAAAATCTTAGAATTTAATTATTTTCTGTTTTTAATCAACTTATGAATCAGAGTGCAAAAAGCGAACTAAACTGGCTGAAATACTTTTTCTAAAAATAATTCAGGTATTGATTCGCTTTTTTCAAGACATCAAATGTGATTCACATTTTATTATTAGTGTTTCCTTCTCCAAATATTTTTACATAATATAAAGTGATTTAGGAGCATATTATAACAATGGAATTTCCTCCTGGATCACAGAATTTTGGTTTTAAATAAGTTTATTTGCCATCTCTACGAATTGACTTCAGGACAAGTAGCAACTTATTCTTAACAGAAAAAAGTATGATTTTTTTTTAAATATATTAATATACAAAATTAAATAAACAAACGCATAAACACATATATAAATTAATTTAAATTCATGAAATACAATAAAAGCTTTAGAAATAAATGTAATACGGAATTAAATTTATTAACTTTTTCAATTTATCCAAACAATGAAGTTAATTGATGACCCAAAGACTCATGCTTGAACAATGTTAGGCTTGTTCTGTATATTTTCAGAAAACCTGTTATAACTTTTATAATGCTCATTCAATGTGAATTAACAAAGAGAAGACTTCAGACTTGAATAAGGTATGCATACATGTTAAAGATTGACTATTCCAATTATATATTTGCTGAAATGTTTCTTATGTATATATATAGTAATGAATTCTTGCATATAGATGACTTTGAAAACATAAAATATCACATTCACTGAGGTAAAAATATATTCCGTGTATTTATAATCTAAATCATTATTTATTCATTTATTTTGAGAAACAACCCAATATTCAAAAATCTGAGTAAATATGCTTATAGATAATATTAAATAAAGAATAGCTTTAATAAAAAGAGTTATCTTCTGAAACACTCTGTGCAGCAATCCTTATTCTATATTAAAATATGTTTATATATTATTGGTATAAAATATTTCTTACAAAAGCGAAATGATCATGAAATCAAAATTAAGGTGTTTTTTTAGAAAAAGCAACTAATATATAAAGCATTTTTACATAGAAATTTTAAGTGAGTGTTCTTCTAAAAGTGACATAGATTTATATTTAAAATATTTACATGAGCATAAACGAAGGAGCAAAGAAAACCTCTTTAACTTTGTAATTAAGCGTGTGACAATGTTTATAGATGAGAATAGTAGCTACACCAACTATATTGGTTTTGTAATCATACATACAACACAAAAGAGGCTATAACTTCAATTATTTGATTTTTGTGTAACAATATTATCTGCCAAATATTTTGCTGTGATAGTTCAGGTATTTCTTGCAGTTAACTTTTAGGTGGCCAATAGTGTATAAAGATTTTAGTTAAATGAAGGTTTTTAAGATGAAATAATTTTTTAATTTAATTTATAACATATTCGAGCAGAGATAAATTAAAATGAATATATAAATATTATATTTAAAATACGGCAAATATTTTTGTAATAAATACTCTCTTTTATTTTCATTAACTATTTATACACTTGCCAGAAAAAGTTCGCGTACAAACCACAGTAAACATTCTAGAGAGACTAAAAGTACATTAAAGTCTCAACATTAATTCAGTTTTTATATAAAGTATTTCTTCAATAATTCCTTAAATTAACGTAACGATTAACGTTACGTTAATTTAAGGAATTATTGAATCAAAAAGCAGTTAAAGGAAACAAAAAGCAGTCAAAAAAGTTTGCGTACAAATAAGAAAAGTATTTAAAAAATACTTTCTATAGACCATCAATTAAACTTTAATATCTCGTTGGAAAACCTATATGTCTAAGAATCTCATCCATCGTTTAGGCATAGAGTAAACTAGCTTGGTGTTTTCCGCAGAGGAAATATTATTCCATTCCATCATAATGACTTTTTTCAACATATCTTTCGATGGTATGGTATGTTGCCAAATTTTGTGTTCCAATAAGTCCTATAAATATTCGATGGGGTGTATTCTGTAGATTGTGGAGGAGTATGCATCTGATTTTTGATATTATACCACAGCCAGAGCTTTATGTTGTGGGCAGTGAGTCTTAGATCACTGTCTTGTTGAAACCAAACGTCATCGTTAAGATTCAAATTTTGGGCACTCTGTTTAAATTTTGCTATAATATATTTAGATATCCCATATGATCTAAAGTGGAGACCATAAAAGTTTATCAACCTGCTATATTTGCTACCATGCACCCCCAAATCACTAAGTCACCTCCACCATGTTTAACTGTAGACACAAGATTTTTCTTTTCAAAAGCCTTGCCTTGTTTTCTCCACACCAGTTTACGTCATTTGATGTCAAAGATATAAAACCTGCTTTCATCAGATGCTTCATTTTTCCCAATTCCCTTATTACTTTCCCCCAAAATTTAGAAGGTTTTATTACATACTCAGTGACAAAATTAAATATTTTTGCTTATTGACTGTTGAAATATCTTGCTTTTTACGAGCTATATGACCATGATAGCCAGATATTTTAAGTATTTTTCGTATTGTATCTTCATGAAAAGATTTTTGAAACCTTTCTCTAATATCAATTAGAGAGAAATGAAAAGGCAGGTGCAACTGATAAAGCTGCATCGTCTTTACTCTATTCCTCTGCCCCTCTTTTCGGCGTGAGAAGGGTTGTAAAACTTTTTGTAAATTCTCTCTGGCAGGAGTTGTGGAATATGTAGGTCTCTAACAAATTACGTGCCATCTTTCCATACTTCATCCCATCATCAGTTTTATAGTTACGAAGAGCAGATGTAAGATTAACTCGCCTTCGTATAGGACACATACGTTTGAAACAAAAAATATTTTTCTAAAGGAATCCATTCCATAGCGTGAAACGTGTGATGAACCATATACTTTTTAGCATATTCTAATCTCATGTCCAGATTTTAGCCCTTCTAGTTTTACATTTTTCCTTAATATTTTAACCATGTTTGATTTGGTGGGGCAGCCATCTCACGGAAACCTTTTTGCATTTTTGAGTTCAATGGGTTACCTTGATTAAATTTTAAAATTGTATTTTCCTTTGTTTTTAATTTGCATTTTTACTACATTTTGAACTAATTATTTACATTGTTTTCTGTATTTTAATTTGATTTTAAAGTTGCTTGGGTTTTCTAAAATAAATGAATAATTTATAGCAACAAAGTTTTGGCGCAGCTTGCCCTTTTTGGACTTGCCCCAGAAAATCCAATCAACCAACTAATATCAATTACTATTTGAGATTCAGTAATCTTTGGATTTAAATGTACAGATTTCAAGATGTATATGTGATGTCTAAGCTGACTTTCATTTCCTGTAAAGTCAGCTTAGATGACGACCACTTTTTTAAGGCTTTGAAACAACAAATTTCGATGACTTGTAATTATTGATCACTGTTTGGATAGAAGAATAAGCTCTTCTAACTTTGCCAATTGCTCGAAAAGTTTTACCTTCATTCCTTAATCCTAAAATGATTTTCCTTTCGTCCGGAACAATCCCTTTTCCTTTAGAATCCATTTTAAATCTACTTGCTTGCAAGTACTAATGTATCATGTCAACCAAAGATAATTTTTTATTCTACTTGTTGTATTGCCACAAGGGATGATATTAATAAGTAATAAAAAATAAATAATGCTTGTATGATATTTCATTTCATACAAGCTTATGGAGGCTAAAAGATGAAGATTTAATTTCCAAATATCTTTGCAATTTGTAACTGAACGCAAATTTTTTTCTGATAACTTTTTGTGTAATTTTGAATTATTATTATTATTATAACTTTGATACCCTGAGCATTATCATCCTGAAATTGTTACTGATATTTAAAGAATTGTTAAAATAATACTTCATATAAAAATTAAATTAATGTTGACACTATAATGCACTTTTATACCCTCTAGAATTTTTACTTTGCATTTGTATGGAAACATTTTCTAGCAAGTGTAATTTTTATTAAATTAAAATGAATTTATTATTATAAAAACTCAAGGAAGTAAACTATTTTGAAGTTGTAAGCAAAAATTACTTGAAGTAAATTTTTATGTTTGTTTATTATATGTTATGTAAAATAAATGAAGTATTTTTAAAGTAATATAAAAATTTTAGTCATATTTTAAAATAATTTGGAGTATTCTACAGTTAAATATATCATCAAAAGTCACTAAAATATTAATTTACATATTATAAGAAAATATTTATCAAGTATATACGAAATTTATTTTTGAATTTATTATCCGTGTCAATAATCAGTATCCATCAGTAAAATACATTCCATGCTGATTTAAAAAATATTTTGTTTATAAAAGGCACTATGATGAAATAATTAAAAGATTTTCGAATTTTTTTTAATTATTGTAATTTCTAACAAAACTAAGCTTTATTCCTTAATATTTGGCATAAGCCTTTTATGTCTCGGAGATTTTAAAGGCCGTAAAAGTAGGATTTGACATAAATGTAAAACAACAAAAATTGAGCTTGAAATGTTAAAAAACGTAGGACACTCCAGGAGGAGTTGACATTCGTTAACAAGTTTGGTATTAATGGTGACATTTTAGGAATTGCGTACCTGACAACAAAATAGGATTTCCATATTCTTGTTTGTATTTTGAGCTCCGTTTCAACCAAAAACTATTTTGCTGTTCTCTAAAAAATGCTACCTACTTTTTTGATTGTTTTTACAAAATATACGATGAGTTCGAAATTT
Organism: Latrodectus geometricus; assembly: GCA_026290005.1. Lineage (NCBI taxonomy): Eukaryota > Metazoa > Arthropoda > Arachnida > Araneae > Theridiidae > Latrodectus > Latrodectus geometricus. The sequence goes on along the minus strand of JAPDSC010120586.1, from coordinate 14,071 downwards.
AAATCAGACTATTTTGAATTCGTAATTCTCTAACATTTTTACATCTGTTAATATAAAATTTTAAATCCGTATTTTTTAAAAAATTAATAATTACTTAACAAAAATTTTAAGTAAACTTCATTGTAATAAATTAAAATATCATTAATTTGTTTTCATTTATTCAAATAATAATTGTTAAAATACTTTTTATTTTAAAATCAAGGATATTTAATACGAAGCAAAAATTCAAAAAGGAAATTCTGTACCAGAAATATGTAAGATACTTAAGCAAAATTTTTAAAAGCAATATAAAATAAAAAAATTTTAATAGCAAATAAAATTAGCAAACGAAATTACTCAGAATATTTAAAAATTGCAATAACGTTTTAATTAACCTATTTAAATAATCTGGAAATTGGTATATAGCAATTCAGTATTTCATTAAAACAATCAAAATTTATTCATTGAATCAAAATTACAATCTATTTCATGAAACAATGAAATTTAATGAAATATTTCTAATTATGAAATTTCCCTCCATATTAATTGTATGAATAACTATACCTGAGAGAGTAAAATTCCCAGATATAGTTATTGTTATGTTACGTAAAACTTGAAATCATACTCAAAGAATTTCAATAAAGGAACATTAAAAAATAAACTTTGACATTACGTGGTAGATATTTTTAACCACTTAAGTGTGTTGTAAGACATTTGAATGTCCATCGCATCATTATTTTCTGGGAGTCTTAATTTTATCACATTGATAATTTGTCGTACTCACGTATCCCAAGGGAGAAAACATGGAAAATCAAGCACCCACCCGAACAACTGTGCATGCAGATTCCGAAAGCACAACAATAATTCCTCATTTTTCAACAGTAACTGTAATCAAACCCGAAGTCTTTTATTCTGAATGGTTGTGTTTTAAAACTACGTCACTTTAATCCCAAACAATAAACTCTAAAAACAATTTAGTAGCCTGTTTTGAAATCATGAATTAAGAATGAAAAACATTATGAAGAAAATTTCATTTTACAGTTTCGGAAAAGTTTAAAGTTTTTTTTAATTTTAAAATCACTGAAATTTTAAAGATAATGATCATTTTTAACATTTTAAAGATGACAGACATGAATAAAATTTCAATTACAAAGTAAAGAACAACTATAGATTTTTTGCAATTTGAGAATTATATAAATATAGAATTATAAACGAATTCAAATAATACCAATAGATAAAAGCTGTACTCAACTATTTTTGCCTTCCTACTTTTAGATACTGCCATCTAGCGAAAAGGAGCTTTTTGACAGGAAAAATTATAAATAATTTAAACTTTCCTTCTTGAATGTATATTTTTTAACAAATTTCTGAATATTCTAAGAAAACATTAATGGACACCATTAAATATAAGAAACATTTAAAGTAAGAAAGGGAATCTATTTATTTAAAAAATTGAATGATAAATGTAATTATAATATTCAAGTTCCACAGAAATTTATAAAACAAAATTTCAATGTAAAATGTATAAGAATATTCAAAAGAGGTATGTTATGAGAATTTGTAAGCAAATTGAGATTTTTTTGTTACCAATTATGCAAAACAAAAAACACTAAGAAGCAAAATTATATTTATAGTATTACTTTCTACATTTGTAAAATATTGTAAACTCCTGATTAACTTAATAGAACGACGATAATGGTCCACAGAATTGTAAATCGGGTAATAAAAAACATTTTTATAATGTGAACATATTCAAACTTATTGTTTAACTAAACATTTACTAAAACATATACAAATTTATTACTTAAAGATAATATATGAACTATTCGTTATTTACACTTTATTTTTCCGTAAACTTAGTCAAAAGTTATTTTTTTGTGTTAAAATTCTTCCGTATTTTGATTACTGAAATTTTTTGAAATTTATACATCACAAATAACTTACACTGCAGTAATAAGGTATATATTTTTAATCATAAGTGATAACAGCTACCTATCACTTCAATCTAGTTAACGATTAACTTTTAGATTCCTTCGAATGAATTTGTCTTTATAAGTATATTTTTTAGAAATGAATGCAATAGAATGAGCTTGGTAATATAACGATGACTGTTTCTTTATAATTAGCAGAAATAATTCAATGCACTAAAAATGTTCCTTAGAGGTAGATATAATTTAAAATATATATATATATATATATATATATATATATATTTTAGGAAATATACTTCTCCTTTTACGATTCTTTGCCTAGTATGTGTGCGATATTGCTTATAGTCAAAAACTCTTTTATTGAAACTGGTTTTTCTATGAGAAATTGAATATTTGCTCCTTTCAATATGTGTGAAATGTGTATTCTTGTTAACTTCCGAGTATCG
>JAPDSC010120579.1:0-19348 GCA_026290005.1 Latrodectus geometricus | reverse complement strand
TATATATATATATATATATATATATATATATATATATATATATATATTTGTGGAATGATGTTAAGTAAAATTTTACATTTTGAAGTTATTCAATCAAAACTATTAAAAATACATAAAAGGGTTTGAAATTTTCAAAACTATTTTAAGGAAGGAAATGTGTAATTTTTGAGAATTTTTATTTATAGAATTTCAGTTTAATTGATTAATATCTTAAATGTTTGAGTAATTTTTTTTAATTCCTGAATATTTGTAGTCTATTGAAATCTGAATTAATGTATTTATAGAAAAAGTAAAGTTTGGCATATTCATTCATTGAATAAAAATGATACCTACATAAAATCATTTGAAGTTTATTTAAAGATTTTAAAAGTAAAAAGTTATAATTTGTAATAACTTAACACTATTATTAACAAATTTGTAAATAAAGTTAAAATAAAAATTATGATGTAAAATTATTTAAGTAATTTTCTTAATTTCTAGATATTTGCTAAATCTAATTAATTGCTAATTAATAGACTTGTGAAAACCACATAAAGTGAAATTAAGCATATTAAGTAAAGTTTGGCATATTCATTACGTATTAAATAAAAATTGAAATCCTTTGGAAAGATTAATGGCATGTTCTTTTTTTGTGAGGTTTTTAATTAAGTTTGTAATAAGATATAAGGGAAATTAATGCTGATTAAAATGAATTATGATCAAAAGTCCTTTGTTAACTTTGATATTGTTCTAAATGCTTAGTTTTATATATTAATTTTACTAATTTTTTTGTGAAGATTTTGATTTTAATAAATTTAAGATTTTTAGTTGCTTTATTATTATTATTATTATTTTTAATGATTTTTTTTTATGAGTAAATTAAAAACTTCTTTGTAGAAAGAAAAAGAAATAAGATAGTTTGAATTTTAGCTATAAATTGTTTGTTCAATATATTATTTTGTTTCATAAATAAGTTTTTATTTCTGTGAAATCCCCTAATCAAGTATTTAACTACTAAACATTTTATTGGTTAATATATTTTTATAAAAAACTAAATAATTATATGTATAATGTGTGCGTATTATAAACTTTATACTAACCAAATAAAATTATAAAAATCACGTAAAATTGATAATTGTTCCATTTATAAGAAAATAAATTTTAAAATTCAGATTTTTTTAAAAGGTAATAAATTATGTATTTAAATTACTTTAATCATGTTTTCTAAAAATATTATTGTAAAATAATTTCATGTTTAAGTACACGAATTCAACCATGATCAAATAATAAAATATTTAAACATGTAAAAAAAAAATTACCCTTATTTGTATTCATAATTTCCTCAAATTTTGTTTATTTTGAATTTATATGTATTGAATTTTGAATTAGTTCACCTTTGTTCTTTTTTCATCATATTTTATAACTATATTTGATCTTAATTTTTAGATTTTGAAAAATTGCTTATAATATTGTTTTAAAAATTGAAGTATTTTATTCATGTTGTTAAGTTTACCTTTTCCTACTAGTTGTATTGTTTTATAATAGACAAGCAAGAAGCTAGTAGCTTTTTATTTGTTAAGAAGTTGCCTTTTATCTGTTGCAATTCTCTGTTTTTTGTAATTAAGTTTAATTTATTAAATCTGAATATATCTGTTAGAGTTTTGATGTTTGAAAATCATGCTTCTATATTTCAAAATATAAACATTCGAAAATAATATGTCAGTAATTAAATTCATTTTTTCATTTGTCTCTGTTTTTTATAACTGCAGGTTTAACTTAAAGAAACAAAATTTATTTTGAATTTACTTCTTTACAATTTCCTTATTTAATACAAGCTTGCTTTTTTTTAAATTAGAAACAATTCAGCTAAAGGAGGTCCCATTCCAAAAGAAGTTCATTTTTTTCATTATGTAAAACTCATGTGATTATAAAGATACTAATTCTTGTTCCCTATTATTAATTAGAAACTGAAGTTACCTATTTCTAAAAATTGTTGTTTCTGTCACTAATGGTTTGTTAAATTAAATTCTAGTGTTCTTTTTGGTGTTTTGATGATTATTAATTATGTTTCCATCTCAAGGAAAACAGCATGCATCCTGTAATATTTAAATCCAATTATACTAACTGCTATGATTTATGAATTCATTCTATTGTTGTTGCTTGCTTGCTTTTGAAGCAAACCTATATTTGACCTTTAAATTTGAAAAATTATTTTGTTTTACAAAAGCTGAGAGCCATTTTTTTCATTATGTAAATTTCATTTTTCCTCATTATAATAGATATACAAAAGCCAGTTATAATTTATTAGTTAAGGATAGTAATCACCCATTATTTTTCCTGATTGTATTTATTTTTCTTCTGAGTTTTTATAAACCAGTTTTTGATCAGTCCTGAAATTTTTTAGGGCTTTTTGTATCATAAAAATTTTGTTCAATACAGAATTATGTCAGGATTATTTGTGTGGTCTGGTTTTGATCAGTACTGAGATTTGTGTCCTGGCTGTTTTGTCCATTTTTCTCAGGGCGGTTCCTGACAGTTCAATTGTGATCAGTCTATGGAAGGTTAAAATATACCATTTGTGATGAATAGGGATTCTTTTCTTATGTGTCTATTCTCCTTAGCACGCCTGGGTATTGACACATGCTGATTGATTTCCTCAGTAGGCTTGGCGTATTTTTATTCTTCTCCATGTGGAGTGAAGTTTAGGTGTAGTAAAATTTGTAAGATTTTTGTCAAAGTGTTCTTTGACGATCTGGAAATAGTTTAAAGAAAATTGACTTCTTAATCCATTTAATTTTTCTGTTCGGCTTTTCTAGATTAAAGATTGTAACAAATATAAACTGTATTTTTAATATTTCAAGATAATAGAGTATGCAAACTCAAGCTAGATGGGAAAATGATGCTTGTTGATAAACTGATTCACGAAAAATAAACAAAGTTTATCTATGTAAATACATTTCTATGTATCAACTTCTGAAACTAAAAGAAAAAAAAAAAAAACTTTTGAATTTCTGTTTTGTTTGCTTAGTTATTTTACTCGTTTTTCTCCAACGATAGTACTACATGACGGTAAATGTTGCTTTTGTATAATTAATACATTTTTAAGAAACGAAAGTTGAATCAAGATTAAGATTATTATTTGGTTAAATGTGTGATTGATTTAATATAAAGAGCAATAGAAGATTAAAATCTTCCTTATGGATCATTTTTGCGTTTCTATCAGTATATAGTAAATAAAGATTTGACAGTCAAATTTTGAACTCAGTGATAGTTGAGTGGTTAGTCCCTGGTCTCCATTTCACATTTCTTTGGTTAGATTCCCACTTCAGATATAAATACTTATAGTTGTTCACAACTCATAAATTTTAGGATCCGGTCAAATAAACCATGTGAATTAATATAATCATAAAGATGGCAATATTATTTAAAACACTTTGCCTCAAATAATAATCAAAAATAAATTGTATTATGACTTATAAGCAGAAATGCATATTGTTTATCAATATATGGAACACTTTTTTTTTTATTGGATTCAGTGAATTAGAAAATATTTTATTTATCATTTATAGACGGAAAACTTATTCGTTCGATTTCTTATGTTTTGAAGATCTATTTAGACTATCGCGATTTTCCAAGTCAGTGGCGCTTGAAAGTTATTAAAAGTTACCGAGCAATTTCATTGTAATTTGTATTCATTTGGGCGTAGCTTGGAGTTTATTGTTAGAACGTACCAGCCATATAGCCAACATGGCAGTTCCTATTAACCTGCCAACGAAAAAAGTAAGTCGACGAGCAACTTTTTTCTTTTAAAGGCTCTTTTTTTTTGTTGACGTCAAGAGGTCATCGCTATTATTATTATTATTATATTTCAGTTTGGTCATAATGATTTTTCTCTTCCTTCCACGCTTCTTTAATAAAAAAAATTATTTAAAATCGAGGAAAATAAACTACTTTTTATAATGATTCTCTTGCTTGTTTATAAGCTGGGATTTTCAGAGGAAACTTATGTTTTGGTTAAAAACACACTCCGTTTTGTTTCTTGATTATTTCATAGTATCTTCAGTAATAGGAAAGGATAAGAAAATGTAATTTCTTTCTTTCTTTTTTTTTCCCCCATTTACCTTCACCTCAAATCAAAATGATACTGGAAATGTATTCATGTTTCATTTGTGGTAAACACGCGCTTTTAAATAAAAATGAAAATCTTTCTGCGAGTTGAATGGCTTTGAAATCCTATTTGCGTGGGAGGCAACAAACAAGCAACACAAAAATAAATAAATAGCGTTCAAACTCTTCATATTTTTCACCTAAATGAAACTATTGATTGTTTGTTTCGTTTAGTTTGTTGTAGTTAAGTGTGTTGGGCTACGTGTTAAAAATCCAATTATGTTATTTGTTTTCTTCGCGGTTATGAAATCTCAATTCTTAGAAACGTTATATAATTTGGTAGAAAAGGAGAAACAGTATAATTTCCTTGCCAGTAATTCAAAAATTTATTGAAGGTTTTTCCTTCACACAGAATGCATTTATTTAATTTAAATGGAAACTAGAAGAACTAATTAAAACTTGTGACTTTTATGTTTGAGTTTTATTAGATTTATTTTTAATGTTTGTTAATTAGTCTTAAATACCGTATTTATGCAACATATGTTCGAAATCAGAATTTGAATAATTTGTTTTATTTTCATAAAATTTAAGTTTGCATATAAATTAAAAAAAAGAATTCTGAATTCATTAAAACCGATTAAACATTTGTAAGAAAATTATTTCGATATTCACTTAGAACTTTTTTTTTTTTTTTTAAACTTTTAACTTAAAAGTAAAATGTGAACGTCTGATTTTTTAATTTTATAACTCAAGTTATTAAAATATTAAAAGCAGATACATTTTTGTCTTATCTTTAAAACTTTTCACTGGCAGTTTGTATTTTTAAACTTTGGTTTAATATCATTCATGTCAAAATTTTGAAAGTTTATCAATTTCGAAATTAGAGAAAAAAATTAATAAGACTGATTTGTAAAATTGTTTTGTACATTATTTAAATTTAATTTTAGAAATATACAATTTGAATGATTAGAAGTAAAAAAAAGCTATAGCGTTTAATTAAAAAACTAACAGTGTAATGAAAGTATATCATATGTTCTGTCTTGATTCGTTTAAAATATATAATTAGAATTAATACAACATTTCAAATGAATGCCATTTATGTTAAAAACTAGATGTATCAATGACAAAGTAGCTTTATAAAAAATGCAGCGGTATTTATTATTGCAAAGAGCCATTTTCAACAGGACTTGAACCCGTGACCTCTCAATCGCCCTGTTCCCGACCGAGTTTTAGCGAGATTAACAAGATATGCTATTAAATTGGCTCCGAGGAAAAATATTTCCCTGCGGCTAGAAGAATTTCTGAATGCCAGTCCGGAAAAAAGAAAAAGAAAAACAGAAATGAGGTTTGGTGAAACCATAAAAAGGGGAATGAATGTGCATGTCTAAAATAAATTTAGGAAGTTCCTTGTGATGGGAATGTTACCGAACGTGAAAATTACTTGCATAGCATTAGTTTTGGAACGAAATAATGATGAATCGTTTTGAATTCATGTAAATACATTTAGTAAAAATTTGCCTTGCCAATAAACTCCTAGACTGAGGAAATAGACTTGTTGCTTACCTAAGCAAAATAAAAAAAAAAGTATTTTTTATTTGTGAGTTAGTGACATAGCCTCCGGATTTGCCCTTTGCCAAACGATTTTTAAAATTCCAGTTCTGTTTTTAAATGCTGAATAGCGAGTTATATTGATATCCACATTACGTTCGAGATTATTCGAATGTTATGTACTTTTTGTGCCAAATCAAAATAGAATCTTTTATTAGAAATATAAGATCGAAAACAACTATTAATAAATTCTTACAATTGTTTTCGTTCCAAAGTTCTTTAAAAAAAATTCTAAGTTCTGTTAAATGTAATATTTTAACAAAACCTGCAATTTAAAATGTAAGTAATTAATATTTTTTTTTATATGGAACACACTATGAATCTAATTCTAAAGTAATTATAATTGATTATATATCTGTATTCAAATTAAAAATTAATATCCTAATATGAATAAAGGTAATTCGTCTGCTTGCCTCATATGAATGGTTATATGTTTTGATCTTAAATTCCACAGTTCGTGGATTCGAATCCAACATTTTTGAACACTCGCAATAGTTCCAAACCAATCTGAAACTGTAGGCTTTATTTCAAATAGTACTTTTGAGCAGAAAGTGATTGTAGTACGACAAACTTAACCAATCAGTTGTGAGTTAAACAATTATTAAATATAACAAAAATAATAATTTAAATAAATTCTACGATTATACTGAATATGTATTCTAGCACAATTTTTCGTTTTACTTAATATAAATTCTTGTTGAAATATTTACTGAGGTGTTGTATGTGTGTGTGTATAATGGATCTGGTAGTCAACAGAATTACACAAAGAAGTCTTTCTTCACGTGATGCGATTACTTCACGTGACATTTCACTGCCCTTTGTGTCAAATGCAATGCAGTTATATTATTACTCAATCGTTTCCATGCTGTGCTTTTAATCAGCCAAGTTTTTCATTTTGTTTGGAATTCACTTCGGGTAACGATGCCAGTTCTGGGAGATAATTTTTATTGGTCACGCGCTCAAGTATTCTTAAATATTTTTAAATCGCTGGAACCCTGCTTTTATCTCTGTTTGCCAAATGGACTTCCTTTTTGTGGAGACCTTTCGGGCGAAAGGCGGGGAGGCGAAGGGGTGGGGGGATGGTGGAAGAAAAAAGAAACAGGCGTGTTTCTATCTTAGTTGTGAGAGTGTTGACATCAGTTGAGTGGCTTGTTGTGTGAAAAGGAAGGGAAAACATTTCAGTGAAACATGCAGCTTTGATTATTATGGTGAAATTATTTAGCTTTTCGTACATCATTGTTTATGTTTCTGGTAATAATGTACTTTATGATTTTATTCTTAATTTCAGCACTAAAATTCATAATAATACCAATTGAGGTAAAGTTAGGCATATTAATATAAGAAATTACGTTTTTATTTTTTTTAAATATAATTTGTGTTTAAAGTTGTAGTGTTAAGAAATACTTTATTATTGCTAGTTTATCTTCACAAACAAATATTATATATTCCTCTCTGACTTCTTACATTGTAAAGCACTCACATTTCTTTTATTTTGCCATTTTTAATCTCGTTGTCGAAAATAAATTCTTAAAAGGTATTTTAATTTATTATCATTTTTAATATTTTTCTAATTTAATATATATATATATATATATATATATATATATATATATATATATTCATTTTAAATATAGGGAAAATTAAGTAAATATTCCATGCAATTTAACGATGTTAATTCCTCTTACTTTTTTTTTAATAAAGCTACAAAATATAAGAAAAATGCAAACTAAAAACAAATTTTAAGCGTAGGAAAAATTTCCATTAAAGAACATTGAGCAAAATGAATCAGAATACAAAGAAAGATTTTGAGAATATAAAAAATATCGAAGTAAAATGAAATACGTCAAAAAATGAATATAAAATTGAATTTAGGAAAATGAAAATCAACTAAGGAAGATCATTCAGAAAAATGTAATAAAAAGTACAAATATACATCAAAGAAAAAAATATTCTCAATTGTTCACCTATTTAAGTATGTTTTTAAAGTATTACAATAAAGTCCAGATTTTTTCTAAACATATATTTGTTGAATCCAAATGGTATTTATTGTATTCTATAAGATATATTGTGCACGTCCATATTTTGGTAGTACTTGTAACATATTTTTATGAATTGATTTTCCTCTTAAATTATACATTTAGGTTTTTTGTCAAATCGATGGCTGGGGATATTTAATTTCCAGTTATTTAAAAACACGTGATGTCTTTCAGTCAATAAAAAGAAAAAGTTGATTTAATAAAAATAAAGCTGAAATGTTCATAGATCAAATAATCTTTTTATAAATACGAGCTCTCTTTGATTAAGTAATTATCCATTTATTTAATTGAAGTGTTGCCTAATGAAAGGAGTTGCTAACTTGTGCTACATCGATAATGGGTTTATTTTTCGTAGATATTATTGATGTCCTTGGCCGTCTCATCCTTGTCTGATCGTATCTGTAGCCAATATGAACTGTGCTTTTATTATTTTTAAAAGCATTACTTGAAAAATAGGAAGGGAAATTATTTACAGCTGATTTATTTGAATTTTCCGAATGATTTTTCATCTGAATATAAAAATGATCTGAAAATTTTTTTACTACTTTCAATATTTACATCTGAGACTGTACTTCTATAATTTTACAGTTTTTCATCTTCCATTTTTTATGTACACAATCTAAAATAATTGTGACCACTTTTATTTCACTTTTCCAACATAAGGAAATGCCGTCTGCAGTGTTGATATTTTAAGCTATTATAATTCTTCATTTTGGCTCTAGATGGCAATTGACGTTGGATTTTGTATGGTAACTTTGGAAACGGAACGGTTTGTGGTCTGGTTTTCAGTTATACTTCTTTTGTGCTTGATTTCCTCTTTGGACATTGATGTTTCTTAGCCCTACCACTTTAAAATGAAAGTTCCTGTAGAATTATCAACTATACTAAACTCTATGTCACGAGAGGCCTAGGTCTACTATCTATTTTCTTGACCAAAGACCCTAGGGTGCGGAGTCTTTTTTTTCTTTTTTCTTTGTCTGTCGTGGTTAGGTGGTCAGCCTAGCGCGAAACCCCCAGTGTTTAGTCCCCAAGCATGCACTCAATTTTATCGAACCACTGAAGGGATGAAAAGGGTGATTCGACCTTTCCCACCTTGAGGACAAAACCTCGGACCTGTGTTTTGGGAGCTCAAAAGGCTACCACTACGACATCGGGCTACCCATCCTAAATATATATACAATAAAAAAATGATTGCTTTAAAAAATTACATAAAAGCATCATTTTTTGATGAAAGATCCGAAGGGGTTCTAGCATACAATTCATGGGTTTGACTTCCCTTTCGATTGTAAATGTTTGTAGTAATTCGGAATCTACAGCCATGTATATTGGTTTTTTTATTTCCCGACGCGTTAAAAGAGATCACAGAAAATCACAAACTCTGGCCGGAGAGAGTGAATTGGAATTTAGTTTGATCAAAGCCCTTTATACAGTTATGATTTCTGAATGTTAACTTTTCATGGCAGTGTCTACGCTATTACAATATAGAAGTTTCATGACCAAGAGAGTCAATTTAGTGATCCTACTCACTTCATTGGATTTTTGAATTACAAGATATTGTTTATGGTTGGTTGGTTGGTTGGTTTTAATGGCGCAAGGTCCAATTAAGGACAAGCTGCTTCATATTGTTTATGAGTGTGCTATGTATTCATTCTATCGCAGCGCCTTGTTTCGATAACATATTGGCTCTAGGAAAAATAGACTTCTCTAATTTTTTTTTTTTTTAAAGCCTTGATTTCTTTTTATTTACTGATTGTTACTGTAACGTTTGGTATAAATTACATGAACGCTCAAATTTATCATTTTTATTCAGAAAACATAAGAATTAAATAACCATTTGTGGGTCCCTCTAGCTGATAGCTATGTTCTCCACTTGTCTGTGAGCTAGTTGCCAAATGTTTAGCGCTGTTTCCTTCAGTTCAAAAGTTCGTGGGCTCGAACCTCATCTTGGGCATGGATGTTTGCAGCGGTTCGGAATACACTTTAAACAATAAGTCCCTGTCTAATTAGCCTTTATGGGCCTAAAATGGCCATTGAATGACAAACTAATATCCATGATCAGATCTGCTAAAAATAAAATAATCATATTATTAAATAATTAATAATAATTTCATAAAAGAGAAAATAAATAATTATATAATCATGAAAATTATTCTTTTTTGTGGGATCCTCTTGTCTATGATGTTGTTCATAATCGAATATGCCCTAAACACTTTTTCATGGTAAATGCATGAGTTCACTTTTTTTTATAAAAATTGATAGCTAATTTTTTTTATTATTTTTTTTAAATAAAATATTTGCATGCTAAAACATTTCAAAAAAGAAAGTTTTCCTCAGCTGTTCGATCCAGTCACTTTCGTAACTTAGCATTTCAACACCAGTTATTTGGTAGAAAAATCTCCAAAGTCTCATGGTTGTATGTCACCGCATTTGTTGTCCTTACCGATTGTTCCCAAGCCAAGATTGGCATCATCTTGAATCTATTGTGGTATTGTTCTTCCCGAACGGGCCTTTAATAACCTCATCCCTTTCTATCGTCACCCGACGGTTATTTATTTATTTTTTTACGCAATTTGGCGCTTATTAAAACGATCCTCGACATGTGGATTGAGGTCTTTTATTGATTCCTTCCACGATGTTTGTTGAGAAACATGTCGCCCGATACAGAGAAATGAGCTTTTTTGGCGTTAGTCATCTGGAAATGTTCTTGAAGTGAGGCGGAATTACTTCACTCTCATGGCCTTGACTTGGTTTGAGAACCTTAGAGGTTTAATTACGCCTTTATTAATGATGACATATCTCTTTGTGCAGCTTATTTTGTAATGAATACACATCTTAAAAAATAATTCTTTAAGTCTTCCAAATATATTGAAGTGAAACCTGTTGTAGAGTAGATTATATTCCTCATATAATAGTTTTTCACAAATCATTCTGTAAATTTCACTCAATGGGAATTTGTCTAATTTGATGAAATTTTTTACGTTAAAGAAGAGAGAAATAGTGATTTTTATATATATATATATATATAAAAAATTATATTCTGCTAATGCATTTAGTTTATATGTTAAATGTTATCTGTGTTCTAGTTTTATTCGTATAAGACTAATATACATATATATATATATATATATATATAAAAAATTCGAGGGCAACTTACTATCGTCTTTTCTAAAATTAAATTAAAAATGTTCTTGAACAATTTCTAAGATGAAGTTATGTGTATCTAATTTTTTAAGTGCATATCCATACTAAATTTTGGGTTGTACTAAATTTAGTATAGATTGGCAAAACAATTCACAAAATTCGTCGTGGAAAAGTTTTAAATGCTCATACCTGGGAAAACATCAAATTTTTTTATAGATGAATATATTTGGTTCTCAACATAAAAGAGTCATTTTATTCGATATAGAATATTATCTTAAAATAATAATATGGAGGAGGGAGAAATGTGAGGAAAACCATGTCCCTGTTACCTTTGAAGTACTTTTTAAATTGGATCAGTGCTTTTTAAACTGTTTTGTTCATTGAAAACTATTTTCATCTGGGTCATTTTGTTAACTGAATCGAAAGAGCACTACTTCTCCGGAATTTATTATTTCACAAGGATATAAATACTGATATTAAATTAAGGATGTTTTTGTGTAACACTGTAAATTGTTTTGAGAATTATCAAGTCCCAAATGCGTAAGAATCAGCTTTTTTTTGTGGTATGTAATATCTCCATTATATGGTGAGGAAATGATAATTTTTTAAGTCTAGGAAATCTGAAATAGATGAAAGTTTTTTTTTTTTAGCAAGATCAGGATCAGTTCATTTAATATAATAAAAAGAGTAGGATGCTATAATGCTCATGTCAAGAAAATTTTTGGCATCTACATAACAAGAATTATTAAGGTTAATATGGAAATTATTAACTGGGTTCTTGTAATGGATACACTTTAAATTATTTGCAAGTTTCATGTGAAAAATTTTTATCATGATAAAATACCACGTACTTAAGTGTTGTGAAAAGAATAATTTCACTAAATGTGCGCCGAATAACCCGAATATCAATATCTACATATCTATTTAAAACGTGGTTTCACTTAATGATTTTTTTATTAATATTTCAGCCCTTCAGTTTTGGATTTATGCATCTATAACTAGTATTTTCCTTACTCCAAAATCATAAATTATTCCAAATCTAAAATTCGCTGTATTTTCTTTTATACAGAATACATTATTCCTTTGGGGAAAAAATAAAAAATAAATAAAGAAAAAAAGAAAGAAACGCTCGAACTCTAGTTGATATACACAGTTTTACATTTTATAGCCAATTTTATTGGCAGAATAAATCTCATTTGGTGACAAAACAATAATTTTTCCATTTCAACTTATTTAAAAAAAAAAAAAAAAGAAACATTTTTATGTAATTTATTAAATTTATATTGCAATCTAAGTTACATTATTTTGTTTTATATTAGGATTAGATGCTTTTAGATTTCTAAAATGAAACTGTTCAAAGATGTAGCTTCTATAATTTTAGAATTTCTATTCCAACCTATCATAAAAGCACATTTGCCACACAAAAAATTTACCGTTATATCAAAAATCTTCCTATCGATATAAAATCTGCTTCAAATTGAATGAATTTATTTAATAATTTTGATAATAATGTATTATTCTTAACAACATTATTTTATTTCAGATTAGGATTAGACATTTTTAGATTTCTAAAATGAGCCTAGCCCATTAAGATTTCGCTTCTATAATTACAGAATTTGTATTCTCAGCATAAAAGAACATTTGCTGGAATAAAATATGCCGTTATTTAAAATCTTGTCAATTTATATGAAATCTACTTACAATTGAATGAATTTATTTAATAATGTCAATAATAATTTATCTAATATATTATTCGAAACTACATTATTTAGTTTCAGATTAGTATTAGACGCTTTTTGAAATGAGATTAACCGATTAAGATTTAGCTTCTATAATTTTAGAATTTTATTCTATTCAGAATTAAAAATATTTGCTGGAATAATTTATCTAATATATTATTCGAAACTACACTATTTAGTTTCAGATTAAGATTAGACTCTTCGTGCGCGCGATTTCTGAAATGAGATTAACTGATTAAGATTTAGCTTCTATAATTTTTGGAATTTTATTCTATCCAGAATAAAGGAATATTTTCTGGAATAATTTATATATTATTCGAAATTACATTATTTAGTTTCAGATTAGGATTAGACGCTTTTTTTTTCAATTTCTGAAATGAGATTAATCGATTAAGATTTAGTATCTATAATTTTAGAATTTTATTCTATCAAGAATAAAAGAATATTTGCTGGAATAAAATATACTGCCTTCAAAAATTTTGCAATTGATATGAATTGCAAAATTATTCATGCTTACAATTGTTTGAATTTATTCAATGTCGTTGACAATTTTATTGACTTTAAGTTGATAAAAATTTATATTGCTTTCAAAACTGCATTATTTTATTTTAAAATTTAAAAATGTTTTTTCAACGATTTTTAATTTCTTAAATACAAAGCAGATAAAGATTTCGTCTCCTATAGCTTGTAATTTCTATTCTACTGCATTATAAACGAAATGGTGGAATAAAATGCATCCATTATGAAAAAAATCTTTATAATAAAAGCAATTACAATCATATCAGCTTATTTTATAACAATTTAACAATAGAACCATTCACCCTTAGTTGATTAAATTTCTATCGCATTCGAAACTGGATTATTTTATTTCGGATAACATGTCTGGTATTATATCCCTAAAACGAGACAAGCCATTTAAAATTCTGTTTCAGTAATTTATAACTTATAAAATTTATGTTCTACGACAGTATAAAAGAACAGGAATAAAATATATTGTTATGAAAAAACTTGCCAATTGGTTAATAATATAAAAAGTGTTTACATTCAAAGCAATTTATTTAATAAAAATGTCTGTAATTTCATTCCCTTTCAGTTGATTAAATTCTTATTCTTTGCTATCAAAACTTGTATTATGTGAAATTACGTATCTGCTTTTAGATTGGTTAAATCGCTTAAGATTTTACTTCAGTAGTTTATAGAATTTGTATTTTACAAGTAGGAAACATTTGATGAAATAAAAATGCATTTCTATACCAGAATCTTAACATTTGATTCTTATAAAAACTTTACAATTGAATGAATTTATTTAACAGTATTGTAATGGTATAACTTATTTTAAGTAATTGAATAAATTTATAAGGCATTCAAAATGGAATTTAATCTATTTTTTCAAATTACAAGTTGGTTATAGGTGACAAGGTAATTGAAATTTCATTTAAAATAATTTACAATTTATAAAGAATACAACTTGTGCAATAACATTCTTTAGTATAAATAATAGTATTGATATAAAATTTATTGCGAAGTCATGTTATTTAATAATATTTGACTGATGTTTTTACGCATTAGTTTATTAAATTTATTTCGTATTTAAAATTTTATCTTACATTATGATTTTCGGTTTTTTCAGATTTCTGAAACGGGACAATTAAGATTCTGTTTGAATGTTTTACGATTTATAAAATTTTATATTCTGCAACACAATATAACAGAAAAATATTATTGTAATAAAATATTATAAAGAAACTCACCAGCTAATATAAAAACAATTGCAATTGAATAAATTTATTTATTTGTTTTAAACCATAAAGTGGTTGTTTCTTTCGTTACAGTTGAAATCTTGTGTACGCCATTTTATTTTATTTATAATTGGTCTGTGAATTAAACAAATTATTTTTTTCACCAATAATGTTGAATATATTAAGTTGGAGAAAAGAAATCCATTATTTTTACGTGAACTTTTTGTAACTTCTTTCAGATTCGCTTTGTAAAAAGGTTTAAAACAGTTTTCATGTAGATTTTTAGGTTTTGTGCGAAGCTACGACTGCTGACATGCTATCAAGTTTGACAATATTTGATATTTTATAGACATTCTCGACGATGTTGTATCCATGCGAGGTGCATCTTTAGCATCCAAATATCCAAACGGAATCGACGAAACCAAAATTGTACGTAACTGGTTGTTACAGTCATATATAGGACGATAAACACCTTTCACAATTTTAGCCACCTGGTTAGCATTTTCGCCATTATAAAAGAGAAACTAAAATGTATCGAATTTTCTGTTTGTTGTCTTCTATTTTTAAAACCTTGTACTCGTAACTGAATGAATCAAACAAAAAACCGCAAGAGGATATTTTAGTGTCAAATGTCACCTTTCCAACGAGCATAAATCTGAAATTGTTTGATAAATACCTCACGAGATAGCGATCACTACAGACGTCTACCGAAAAAATAATGGATAACTTTTTCCCCAAGCTAATACAATTTTGTCCACCCATCAATTAGGCAGTGGTATGAGCTCTTCAGTTGAACAGATGGAAAGAAACTGTTGGGCAATATCTTAGTGGGATGGTTTATTTTATATATTATTGGAGATTTATCTCTCTCGATACCGCTATTCAAAAATAAATAATTATGAATCATTAAGTAAAGATAAATTTATTTCATGTAACATGTAAAGCACATTAATATTTAATATTTGATTGTTTAGGCAAGCAATAAAGAAATCATAACATCCACTTTATGGTTAGTTTAAATTGGCAAGGACGATTTAAATATTTTTGTTAACTTTAATCTTATTAATTTTGAAGTTTTACCGTTATATTATAGTTCCGTTCAATTTGATATTATATATATATATATATATATAAATATATATAATAATTTGTAGATGTGATTGATTTTTATTCCTTTTTTATATTTGAGTGAAGATATGCCTTAGCTTAGATTTGATAGCTTAAATGGGAAATGATTTACTTCAAGGAAAAATCTTTTATTGTGCTTGCTTTCGGAAGAACTTCCTTTAAAAACCCATTGATTATTGATAAACTGGGTCGGTTTTGTCCGATTCTAGTTCATGTTTGCGAATAGAGCAATTTTCTAACTGCTACACTATCGCCCTGAACTTGACATTTCTTTAAAGAAAAAAGTTGTACGGCGAGTTGAAAGTGCAAAAAAATAATATATATTTTTTTATCCTCGAGATGGCTTGACCTGATTTGAGAGTTATGAACGTAAAAACTGAATATATTAAAACATGATAGCCACACATCCGCTTGTTTCATCAATTTATCATTGGCATTTTATTCGTTCTGTGCAGCGCTATAATTTCTCAATGCAATCATTAGCTACTCTTTTCTTACCTTGAAGTGTAATGGAGTGGATAATGTTAAAAAGATTACCGGCGTTATTTTATCTCTAAAATTGTTTGGAGAATCTGTGTGCTTTTCTTTTTAAAAGGTTGTTATAGAAACATTTATTGCAATTATTATATTATATATACGTGTGAAGTTCTGTAGATGGCATGGCGCCAAAATGGAAGTTGAACGCTTATTGCTTTGAGCTTTATTTCATCTGTTTATGAATTCGATTCCTGCTTTGGAAGTAGGATTTCCAGTGATTCAACATCGGTTTTAAATTGTTTGTTCCAGCGATATTTGCAAAAACTGACTATTCAGTGAGCAATAAATGAATTCTATTATATTACATCAATTCTATTGTATACACACATTAGCTAAAAGACTTTTTCTGTTATTGCCAGCTGAGCTTTCGGTTCAACATTTCTTTAGTTCGATTCCCACCTCTGTCTGGGATGTTTTTGTTATGTTTCGGAATCCACTGTAAACTGTAGGACCCGGTCAAATTTATCCTCTTGTGCAAAAAAGTGACCGTTGAACGAGAAATAAATTAGTATTTCCTCTGTTATTAATTTGTTTAAAAATATTCAAATTTTAGAATCTTATTGTTAATCAAATTTTATTTATTTTTTTTGCAAATTTTTTTTCTGTTAATGTATTTTAAATGAGCACTTTCTAAAATGTTTTCGGGAAAAAAAATGAATTTCATATTTGTTATCTTTTTATCTTTATAGAATAAATGTAAACTTTTAAATTTCATTATTTCAAGCTATAAGCTTTAAATGAGAAAAGCCGGAGCCGTGAGAAATGTGGTAACCATGGTAACCGAATATGCCTCATGGGATAAATGGAAGTAGCAGCATTTTCTCTTGCTACGGATAACTATTAGTCAAATGTTGACGTGTATGCATTCTAATAACACTTCGTTTATACGCCATGGGTTTTGAAATTCCGCATTAGACAGCAATAACTGTTTTCGATTTCATTGTATAATGTTAAATAGCGCTTATGTAAATAAAAATTGACTTTGAGGATAAAATTAAAAAATAATTTTAAGCATATTCTTTTATAAAATTGCTTTGTAACCGATTTTAATTGATTTTACGCTTTAGTATTTAATTTGAAAATTAAAAAGGAAAATAGTTTTTGCTTCAACTTATGCTATTTAAAGGGATATACAAAATTATGAGTTGGTATATTACTATTTTGTTTTGTGTAATTCTGATTTTTTAGAGAGTAAGCTTTTATTTAAAATACTGTTTTCTAATTTTTCTTGTTTCTGTTGTGTGTATTGTCCCGTAGAGTCCATTTTAATTTGTGTATTTATATAATTAGAATAAATTGCTTGCCACTTCATTAGTTCATAATCAAGATCATATTATGTTTTGATAAGCAGGTTTTAGACAAAGTAGCCATTAGAGTTCCGTTGTATATTTTAAGGATTAAAACCGTTATGTTTATTAAAACCGTTATTACATCTCTATATAAGGTTGGTGCTTGGGAGTTTTCCTTTTTTTCAATACGCATAGCATGGTCACTCGTCCTTTTGATCGCATGGCGCAATTCAGAGTGGAAAGTCTCAGGTTAGAAGTCATGCTGTTGAAGATGAATGTTGCGAGTCCTCTTTGTGCATGGAAATTTGGCTAGGGATGGTGCTTGGAAATTTTCATGGTTTCCTCCTTTGCGATATGTAAATATCGACCATTCATTATTTATGGAAAAAATGGGCAAATAGCCATTATTTAATATTTTAAAAGCTTTTCAACACAGCTTTCAGCTGTTAGGATTATCAACTACGTGTTATGAATTACACCAACATTTGTTATAAAACACATGATTCATTCAATGAAATTTACATTTATTCAGGAAGCTGAAAATCAGAATTTGAGGGAACCCTGGGATAGCGTCCCGTTATTTGATCCAAGCAGGAGTCAGTGTCTGTTTATTATTCAACATGAATTGTTGACAGTGCTTTTAACTGTCGTTCCAATCAATGGATTCGATTCACGATCATTCATTGGGTAATTACAACTGAATGATTTCTCAAACCTCTCCGGCGGAGGAAAGATAGATAAAAAAAAAAGGGCATTCAAGAGGAATTGAATGCGCCGAGTGATTAAGTGCCGGCGGCCAATAAATTCCTGACCGTAGGAATATGTCACGTAGCCCGAGACTGGATTTCTTTCGTGCAGCTGAATTCCTTCACGTAATACCTGGCTGTCCGGAGGAAGTGCACTCATTGTTCCATATCTCGTAGCGTTATTCGGACAGGGCCTTTTTTATTCTGCTGGGGAGGGGTTGGACACATTTCGCTTAATCTTGATGGATAGGTTCTGTGGGAGGTGTTAGAGCGATATTTTTGTGCTATCCATCTTTTTACAGTGTTAATTGATATTTTATTTGGTATGAAGAGTAATTTGTGCGAGTATAATTTAAGGGCGTACCGATGACAGCGGGTGTTGAAAGTTAAGTGTTCTTATTCTCCAGCTCGTGGGTTCGATTCTCACCATCGGATAGGTATGATTGTAGCGATCTAAACTTCACTATCTATGTACATTCTAGTTGAATGAGTCTTTATCAGAAAGTGACCGTAGAAATCAAACTACTGTTTATCTTTGATAGACTATGCACTCAGGACTGAAACTGATTTTCAATTTGATAGTTCGAGGGTTAGATTCCCACTATGGGATAGGTATGATTGTAACGATCGAAAATTTACTATCAATGAACATCCTTGCCGAATGAGTCCTTTTAAAGAAATTAAAACCCAACTACTGTTTATCTTTAGTGAATTATAATTTAATTCATTAAATAGTTTAAATGAATTATAATAGGAAATCTTAATTGCTTATTTGGAATTTCTTTATTGTAATGGCTATAGTGTTATTAAAAAGGATTCTGCTAATCCGAGAATGTGGGCCGTTCTGCTACTATAGTTCACATTCTTCCTTTATACATTCAGATATTTTATTCAAATTTTCAATTGTTAACAAAATACTTTTCATTCATCCACTCAAATTTAAATATATTTTTTTAGACTTGCCGTGGAAGAGACACTTGATGTTGATACAGTTTTCAAGTATTAATTCATTGATTAAATTTAATAAATTGATTTTAGTTTTATATGCGAGAAAATTTTTCTTCTTTTACATAAGATATTATAGCAGGATAGAAATGTAGGAATGAACATTATCAGTGACAAAGCGTGTAGATTACTGGGGGGGGGGGGAATGGAGATGTTTTCTCTTGATACCGCTATTAAAAATTAATACTTATTAACCATTAAGTAAAGATAAATTTATTTCATGTAGCATGTAAAGCACATTAAGTATTATTATTTTATTGCTTATGCAAGCAATAAATGAATCGTAATATCCAT
>JAPDSC010120574.1:43218-63806 GCA_026290005.1 Latrodectus geometricus | reverse complement strand
ATATATATATATATATATATATATATATATATATATATATATATATAAATGATAATGCTGCCCTGTTCTTTCATTTCTAGAAGATTAATAATCTGTGAGATATAATACGCAGATTATATTAAATAAGAGAGATATTGCTTTAAATATAAAGAAAAAATTTCTTTGGAAAATATACAAAATACACCTAATTGTATTGTATATAACACACTATTTTTAAGTAAGCGTGTATAAATTTGTGTTTAAGGGACAATATAATTCATTTTTTAAGTATATTTTTATAATCTGAACTGTATAAATTTATAGTTATGTTTTTACATGTTATTTTATAAAACGTATATTTTCTGAAATATATATTTATAATCAATCCAAATTCTTTCATCATTTTTCTTTTAAATACACAAACTACTTATTTGAAATCTTTATGATGTTTAATATATTAGTTAATTCATTTAAATTCGTTTTTAATAAGAAATGTCATTTTCAATAATAAATGTTCATTTAATGTTTAATAAACTTCATTTTGATCGAATTATTTCACAGTTAATCACTGATTATTTCATATATCAATGATTTTTTACAAAATCTATTAATAATATGAAGAAATGATATAAGTATAACCAAAATTATGTATTTCTTTCAGTTTGGAAGTAATTGTATTAGTTTTATAAAAATTAACTTAAATGTTGAATATACTTTGTTGTGCATTTATTCTATTAGTTGTATCTAATTATATTTTTAAATATAAGTATTATACATCTGAACATAAAATACATTGGTAGTAAATGAATCTTGTATTTACTAGAATCTTAGTATAATTGTTTTTTATTTCTATACTTTATTTTGAAGAAATTGCTTTACAAAAAGTTTATAAGCCTGTCATCATAACTAATTAACTTTCAAAAAGTTTATTTCTTAAAAATATATTCATTACAATAGTAATTTAATATAAAGTTGTGTACTGAAAATAAAATATCTTGTTGACATTCGCTAACTAAATTCAAATAATAAATCCTTTCCATTGGTTAAAATTTAATTTAATATAATGTATGTAACAAAATTACAATAGTAAGTATCGTTTAAAGTAATCTTCAATACAAAATCCATAATATATTTGTTTTTATATATACTGTTGAATTTGAATATGTATAATTTTGTAATTAAGCTTTATTTTTGAAATATATATATATATATATATATATATATATATATATATATATGTATGTATTACAAAGGATGTGTACACACACTTTCTTAAAAGTATTATTAAAAATAATAAAATAAAAGGTGGTATCTAAGTATTGAGATTAGATATTTATAAAAGTGTACATGCCTAACTATTTGTTTATTCGTGGATATTAATTGCTAAAGGGGTTAATATACACATTAAATGCTTCTTTTTGAAACAGAGATCATCCATGTTTGTGATATTTTCTGTCACCAACACTCTTTTATCTTCCTATTTTTTGCTACTTATTGCTGTGATAAAAGACAAGGAAATGACGCTAAATATGAAATCGTTTACCCTTTATAAGTCCTGCAGCCCATGACGTCGTCTTCTTCTTCAGAGTCGACGCTGATGGACAGGGGCCATGACGTCTGCAGCAGAGATTCCCGGATGAGGGAGTGCCACCCGTAACTAAAGTCGTAAGTGTTCTCAGAGCGAGTGAGGCGTTTCCGCCGTACTTGGCGGATATTGTTCATCATCTTCATGTGGATCCTTCCTAAATCTCAAAGCAAGAAGAAGAAGAAGAGAAGGGATGAGGATGCTTCCAGATGAAAGGAGATCTTCACTCCAGTCTTCACCTAACTGTTCGTAAAACGCTCTCGTTGCAAACAGTTTCGGTTGCTAGTAGAACAAGATACCTCTCTGGCCATTGTTCGGATCCAAAAGAAGAAAGAAGTACACACTTTTATCTTTTAGCCTCGAGAGCTGAAAAAGAAATGCACATCTTTATTTCTTTTTTGGTTTCGTTTGAAGAGTATCATTAAAGTTATTGATTTATTTTTTGTGGGGGATGAATTTCTGACAAAATGGAAATATGTGAGTTTTAATAACGGTTGCAGTCATTATCTACCATTGAGAGTGCAATATTAAACATAAGAAAGCGAGAAAGATTATTTTTATGTACATTGCTATCAAAAAATTAAAAAAATACAGTAAAAGAAGACTATTTATTATAAATTAAACAGTTAAAGGAATGAAATTTCCTTTGTATAAGCAAAACCAGATATCAATCGAAAAATGAGAAGTGGTTAACCATATATATAAAAAAATAGTTAACTTTCGAAATTGTATTCTTACAAAAGAAAAAATAGTAACGCTTTTTTTCATACAATAATCAAAATATTCAAAATTATGAATAATATTCGTTTCTTTTAACTTGTTTCTTTTGAAAATTAATTTTTCTATATGTAAGTATTTTATATAAATAATGATACTTTTCAAGTCAAACGCCGAAGTGAAATGTACTATAATAGGGTGCTAATATAGAAATTTATCACAGGTAAAAGGAAAAACTGTCAAAAATTTTAGATGAATTTGGAAATGATAAAAAACAAAATTTGTAACATTCAAATTAAATAAACACTATGCAAAGTACGTTGTATAATGACATTTATATATACTTTTGCAAAGATTAACATTATTATGCATTTAAGTGTTAAAAAGTATATTAAAATACAAATGATAAAATTTACTTTTAATAAAATGTTTGCCTTTAAATGTTTTTTTTATGAATTCTGTCATATGTATGTGTGCAATAAATAATAATTCATTATGTTTATAAACTTGAAAATGTTATATATCTTCATCATTGACTTCAATATATTAATAATGTGTTAATCTATTTTTAGATTATTAAATATATTAATTATCTTAAAAATTTTTGTGATGCTTAATATAAAAAAGTTATTAAACCGTGTAGTTATTAAACTATGCTTACCAAATAGTTATTACAACTATATATTCTCTTAAGAAACTGCTAAGTTGTTCAATATTATAAAAGTGTATACAAACACGTATATATAAATGCTACTTTTTTATATATATTCAGTAATCACTAAAGATTTATCTGAAATTTTATAATTTCTAGAAAATAAAACACACTCTATTTTGAAAGTAAAGTATATAATTTTATGTTATATACATTAAAAACTTCTCCCATTTCTTAGCATAACTTTAAAAAAAAAGAAAAAAAAGAAAAAAAAAAAAACACATAATTTTTTTTTGTTTCTGGTAGTTATAATGAATATTAAGCAGTATTTTTTAATATTTAATGCATCGTTTTAAAGTTTTTTTTAAATATTCGTAATTTATCATTAATATATTTTATTTAACTGCATATCATTTGCTGCTAGTTGTTGTTTTCATCATACATATATTTATTTATCATTGGATTGAAAGGAAATCATAATATATTACAATGGTTTAAATTAAAATAAATGTAATTAACTGTATAATAAATATTTTTACAATAACTACTATGTAAATTAACTATATTTACCCAAGTGTGAATTACAAATAAAAAGTTTCCTCAAATTCTATAATATGTTAGCCAGAAGTTATATATTAATTTATATCTCATGTATTATATATAGAATAAGAGAAAAATGCTAATTTGAAATTCCCACTTGGGTAAAAGCATTTACTTTACAGCTTGAATTCAAAATTACATTTTCACTTTAAATTCTATTTATTGTACTAAATATTAAATACACAAATAAAAATAATTAACTGTCTAAAGACAAAAATGTATTTTTTTACTAACGAATATAAGTCATTGACGTTTTACTCAATAAAAATGACATTAAAAACAGACAATACGACACAACATAATATGAATCAATATTTAATAATTTAATTTAATTCTTCATCATCCCATTGAGCATTACTGTTCAAAACCGTACTCGAAAAAATATACTCGAGTCTCATTTACTTAAATTATTTAATTTAAAATAATATACTTTCACGAACTTAATGAAATTGAAATCCATTTTATTTACAAGTGAGAAATTATTAAATACGCTTTGAGTTTGTATTTAAATAATAATTATATTTTTTGCTTTCGCAATGTTCAACTTTCAAATACAAATTATAAATTTAAAATAATGTTATTTATTTCGAAAATATTTCATTACATTTAAATATATCTTCATCA
This sequence comes from Latrodectus geometricus, assembly GCA_026290005.1. Lineage (NCBI taxonomy): Eukaryota > Metazoa > Arthropoda > Arachnida > Araneae > Theridiidae > Latrodectus > Latrodectus geometricus. Next base: position 59,649 of record JAPDSC010120574.1, on the reverse strand, counting down.
AAATGCATTATTTGAAATAATTGTTATATTTTGAATCATAATAAAATGTAATTTAAGAAAAATAACGTTACTTCATTATTCTACCAATTTTTTTGATTAGGAAACTATCATAACTAGTTTAATTTCCTGATATTAGTACAATCCGCGGATCGGATCACGATTGTTTCTAATATAACAGTTTGATGAATTTTTGAGAAGATGGTTTATTTAATTAATCAAATTATCAGAAATTCAATTTACTAGAAATATTTAAAAGCATATATTTCCTTAGTTGTTGAAATATTTGGATGAAGGAATTTAATTTTTTTATCTGAAAAATAAATCATTTTGCCTGAGTTGGATATAATTTTGGTTTGTTATGTGGAATTAAATTTATATTAAACTAATATAATATTTGCATCTGAAAGTAAATTATGCATATAATAATCACATTCATTTAATAATTGTATGAAGTCTTTAAATTTTGCAAGTAAAACTTGCAAAATCAATTAGTATAATATTTACAATTAAATATTAATGAAATAGAATTATTACAAAATTTTACATTAAGTAAAACTTAAATTTAAAATTTTATTGAAGTAAAATTTATGATGAAATCCAGATTTTATCTTCATGAAAATTTTCTTTACCCAATCAGTTCTTCTAATCTTGCTTCACACACAAATTAGCATAATTCAGACAAATAATGAAAAAGACAATTTTTTAAAATCGCATTTTTATAAATTTGTTCATTTGCTAAAAAGTCATAATATTAACATAGATTGATTTTCTAATAATGAATAATAATAAAAAAAAACATAACGCTTTGACTTTATAAGCAATTCTATTCAGTGATATTTAATCTAAATATAGGTCCATATTCTGTCATCCGATTTGAAAGTTAAAGGTGTCCAAATTTCAATTTTCATTCAAATTATATTCTATGAAAAGCAAACTTGAAAATAAGATGAAATTACTTGAATTAAGGTAAATGTACAAAATAAGAAATGGTCAATAAGAATTTTTGTTTAGTAGTGTACTACGCTTCGGGAATCGTGTCGATTAAACAATCAAATAAAAATCACAAAACTTTTATTTGTATAAATTCCATAAGTTACAGAAAATCCCAACAATAAAAGACGCAATTCCACAGCTTCAAATTAGCTAGTGCAGCAGAAGCAACAACTTCCAATTACAGAAGTCTCACATACTTCAGATAGTCAACTGCTTTTATTCTCTAGTTAAACATTCAAGACTGATCGTCTTCACATTAACTGTTTCTACGTCGGGCGGTGGCATGTTAATATAGAGCTTTTATGTTCTAGACTAACATTCAAGTCTGATCGTTTTTACACTAACTGTCTCTACGTCGGACGGCGGTATACATAACTGACTTACGTGAAATCTACGAGTTTCACCAAACTTCTGGAAGGTTCTAGGCTATCTTGCAGAAGTTTGGTCCTAAAGCTTCGGTAACGGATTTTAAGCCAAGTATCAATTTCTTGCCTTGAATCTCGTTAAGTGGTGCCTAATCTTTCAAAGTGCTATTTCCAATATTCAATACACCTGATTTGCGCAATTTTTGCCCAAAACTGAGATTTCCGATCTGTCTGAGATATTTAAAGACAAATATAAATACATTTTTTACAGTACTTTGCCTAACATAACATTACATAATAAAATTATACATCACTTACGTTGATGTTATTTCTGTCGTTATGTAAATGATATAAGCATGATATGATAATTGTAGTACCTTAAACTTTATTAAAGTCTAATACTATGGAAATGTTTCTGATTTTAGTTGGGTCCTGTTGCAAATAGGCTTCCAAAACAGCATATTGCGTTTAATTACTAAAGAAGCAAATACAACCCCTATAGTTGCAAGAAAACTCCTCACTGATTTAGAAACATTGAATGAAAGCAGCCACATAATGTCTTATGGGGATGTCTCTAAATTTTATCGAAAACATTTTGAGAAGAAGAAACAGTTTCTTAAATTATTATAAGCTTTAAATGAGAGATGAAAAAGTCATAAGTCTTTGTTAATGTTCTTTTTGAACAGTTAATATTATTTATGACATTTATGATATTTCCAAACCCAACTGCCAAGTTTTTCCACAAGAAGTGAACGCTAGTATATGCCAAGTGATGTTAGAGAGCGACATGAAATTTGTTTGGTAGTGGACTTGTTTATACAGGGTGATTTAAAAAATCGCTCCACTCGTACAAAGGTGGGCCATGAAAAAGATTAACGCAATATTGTGTTTTTTCTTTATTCTCAAGTTGCCATTTTTCACTTATGAATCCAAAGTATAATGAACACATATAAGTTAATTTCTGTAGAATAAAGTTAATTACACATATAATGTTTGGAAAAAAATTGCACTCCTATGGACTTCAAGCCATTGCAAAAGATTTGAAAATAAGCAGATTGATATATTTGATAAAGCAGGATCTACCATGTCACAAAGTGACCCCCCTCTAAAGAAGAATTTGCAATAAAGTAGTTCCTCTGTGCATAGTGATGCAGCTGTGTTTAAGGGGAAAGTGTTCATCCCAAGAAAAGTGATAGAACCTCCATCTATATCTTTTAGAGTTGCTTACTTACTGGATATGATTATTTGTAGAAGCAGTTACATCTTATAAGAGTAAAAAATTCGGCTTTTTGTCCTTTGTAATACTAGGTATTGTGGAAAATGGGCACTTCAGATATTATCTGTTTATGTTAAAAGACACCTCTAATGATGCTAACTGTATAATTGTGTTTATATATTATCATTACCTCACCAGTCACCGAATGGCAATCATGCTGAAGACGTTACGTAAAGGTTAAAAAAACACTAAAACATTCGGCAAAGGGAATTTCCCATAAATAATACTTTTCCAGTTGATTTAATTGTTATCTACACCACAAAACGTATACATATTTATGCTAGACATATACTTTAAACTATTCTAAAATATAGATTTCTTTACATTTCAAGCAAGTGTTAATTCATACATAATGAAATATATTTTTTATTTCATTTACTAGGAATTTATTATGCATAAATTAGTAATAAGTTAATAATTATACACTACTGGCCATTAAAATTGCTACACCAAGAAGGCGACATGATACAGACGTGAAATTTATACAAAAGGAAGAAGGTGATGTGATATGCAAATGATTAGCTTTTCAGCGCATTCAGACAAAGCAGGCGCCAGTAGCGACACCTACATTGTGTTTAAATGAGGAAATTGTTCAGCCGGTTTTTCATACACAAATTGCATTTGAACGTTGTTGCCTGGTGAAAAAATGTTGTGATGCCTCGTGTAAAACAGAGAAATGCGTACCTGCACGTTTCTGACTTTGGTTGTTCTGGGTACTGATTTCACAGGATCTATCCAGCCAAATGTTTTGAAAATTTAATCACTTGTTATTTCTAGTATAATATATTTGTCCAATAAATATGATTTTATTATCTGCATTTCTTCTTGGTGTAGCAATTTTAATGTCCATAGGTTAAATAAAATTTATTTTGACTGTTTACTAGCAATTTGAATAAAAGTTTAGAATGTGTTAAATTGTCATTTAAATTTTTTATTAAAAATGAATTTTTGTGTTATTAATATTCAACTAAAATTATGCCTACATTTAATGGAATTATTTTGTAGAAAATTTTGGTTTAGTAAAATATTTTAAAGACTCTAAAAAATAATGTATGTAAAAATGAAAATGCATTTGATATTTTTGTCAAGAGTAGTATGTGACAGCATTAATATTCTAAAATGATTTATATCATAAATATAATATAAAGGGAAGAGAAAATTATATTCTGTTTTTTTAAAAACAATATTAATAAGCACAGAAGAATTAAGGATTTTTATAAGGATGTTTTTGTTATTAATCATTATGATAAAAAATGTATACTAACATCTTATAGTTTAAATTACGTCTAGATAATAATAACGTCAGTTTTTTTAAGCAAAATGAATTAAAATATAAATTATATATTATCTGCAATTGAAACAATTACACTCCAACACCTCACAGAAACTTTCCTAGTAAATGATATAAAGCGAATTATACGGGGACTCAATATGAAAGTTAAAACTGTAAAATTTCGATGGATACCATCGCATGTGGGCTTAGACGGTAATGAAAAATTGGACCGTTTGGCCAAGAAAGGCACTAAAACCTAAATTGAAGCTAATACTATTCCATTGGACTTCCTAAAAAGACATATACGAGGCGGATCATTCTGAGCTATAATAAGGACATGTCAAATAAATCCAGAGACAAGCTATAGGTTAATATTAAAAATGATTGGTAAAAAAATTTGGTCACAGACCACGTAAAGAGGCAGTGGCCAATTTTAGGTTCAACACTGGTCATGATTGCCTAACTGAACATCTTAAGAAAATTGGCATCTTGACCAGTAGTCTTTGCCCTATCTGTAAGGTAGACAATATGAAGAGGGAGCATCTACTCGTCTGCCCGGGCCTGGATCCTAGTCTTCAACAAAGTGGTGATATTTGCAAGTTATATTGAATGGCGAGAGATCGCATGTCCTGACATGCTCCCCCTCTAGCATTTTAAACTTTGAAATGTTAGTCTTTTAATTGTTTTATCTTAGTTTTTACCTTTTTTCTTTCTTTTATTGTAATTTAAAAAAAAAAGTTCTGTTTGCAAGTGGCCAGATATTGATGGATTAGGTTCTATTTAGCCATATCTTACAACAACAACTTAAAATATACATAAATAAGTAATCAAATTAAATGAAAATCATTAGCCATTTTAATCATAATAAGTATTACAGATCATATTCCTTATGAAATTTGTTTAAATTTGATGTAATCAAAATATGGGACAAGCAATTCATTACAATCACGAAGAATTTATATATTAATGACAAAAGTATCAAATATTTTTCCAGATTCTTGATCATACGGATTATAATAATTTCCTTGAAAATGTATTTCTTATTTTTTATTCCTTCCAAATAAATTTATTACGAGTTACTTTTTCATTTAAAATTTAATGCAAGTCACAAAATAAATAAATAGAGAATTCTTGTTAGTTTGTAAGCATCATTAAAAATATCACTACCAATTTAACTCCAGTTATATACAATACCTGTTGCGTGTAAGGAATTTGACAAAAATACCCGCAATTACTAATAAGAATTTTGTTGAAGAGAGAATTTTGCCAATTTAACTGGTTATAAGAAAAAAAGATAATATTAATTTCGTATGATTACTAATAAAGCGAATATTTATTTTCTAATTTGTAAAAAAATTATAAAATTTGTATATACTTACTTTCGAAGAAATTATACTATACACAAGAAAAGCTGGAGAAAAATTCATAAAGCTAGTTAATGTACTATTTAAATCAGTGATTCCCAAAGTGGTATATATCGACCCCTAGGGGTCTATGACAACCTGCAAGGGGTCTACGTCAGCGAAGAAAATTTGGAGGTCCATGAAATGAAAATTGGGGTCCACTATAGTGGATCTCAACACATACACTGATAGTACCTATTTACTTACATCATACTATCTTATAATATCAAAACATATACATTATTTATAAAAGTACCTATGAAGTAAAAAAATTATAATATATGTTTCTGTATTATGTTCCGTATTACTTATCTCGTATTATGGAATATAGAGAGGAAATTTTTAATTTCCTTTCCATCGTCATACCTAGTGGAAAGGGGGTTCAGCGCTGTTACCAATCTCCTAACGAAAAAAAGAAACAGACTGGACATCATTAGCCAAGGAGATTTAAGATTAACCCTTACAAAATTGACGCCAAATGTTGATAATTTATTATTAAAGCATCAGGTTCATCCTTCTCACTAAAAATATTGACTTTTTGCTTATGTTATTTTATTTATAGTTTATTTTATGTTTATTTAATGTTACGTATATTTTACATAACAGATACAAAATTTTATTTTAAGTAGTTTTAATTTAAATTCAATTTATAAATGTATAAATTAACATGTGTTTTTACTTTACTTAACACTAAACTTCACTACAGTTAGAAATTTACAGGAAATCAATATCAGGTAAGTAAGGGGTCTACCCAACACGGAAAATCATGGCAAGGGGTCTACGACATAAAAAAGTTTGGGGAACTCTGATTTAAATAATACCATTACGCAAATGGTAATAAGCAGTTAGAGATAACTAGATATAACTATATTACCAATATTGTTATGTTGGTTAAATTTTGGTAGCAAATCTAAAAATTGAATGCATGATAACTTACAAGATTAACACACGGGAAATAATTAAAATTTTATTCTGTTGTAAGTAATATAGTGCTCTATATTTTAATATGAAATCCACTACGAATTTTTGTCTTCAAGTTCTGTGCTTAGGAAAGCCCTTTTATTCTACATTATGATTTATCATCGCAATATTATAAATTCTTATTTGGTTTTATTCTCACGGTCACAGAATATCTAAAGTATTCTTTTCGTTTAACATTCCTTTCTGCACCAACAGGGGAAATAGTGAAAGCTTTCTCTAAAATTAAGCGTCTTGAAAAACATATATATTTATTTTGCTACGTGGTCTCCATCAGAAGGGAACTGAATCTTCTTTTTATTCCGTGCTGAAGGGGGTCATCAGGAATTTCAATGAGAGCGCCAGTAAGAGATCTCTTGTCATGGTATCTGGATGGGATTCTCAACTTCCTGAATTTTTCACGTACATTTCAAGAATGATCTTCTCTAATTAATGCACATAAATACTGGAAAATTCAAATATTACTTACTTCATAAGCTTAAAAAATTAAAAAAAAATGTTCTTTAATACAAAGAGAAATCATTTTAAATTAAAAATACAGATTTATTTTAAAAAGTGGTATTTTATAGTTACAGTAAGTTTTATTATGAATTCGAGTATAGGTTTGTGCAAATACACATGTATGTATATATTTAAATTCGGTTTTTAGTGTGTATATAGATATATACATACATACGGAGAAAGTTAAAAATATGTCTAATGCGTACGATATTTTAGATGAATCTTGATAATGAGCGAATATTGGTCCTGATTTACGTAATTGCCAAAATGTTGCGTAACATTTCAAATTACGTAATGTATATAATATGGCAAATAATATTTATAATTTACTATACGCAATAACCCATAAAGACATTTATATGCAAATTCTCTTTGTTTTTTCAAAACCTATAAATTTTTTAAAGTTGAAACAACTATTTCAATAAAAACATAAACGTTATCTTCTTTCTAGTTTATGTCAGTCGATGGCTGAGTACTTAGCGTTCCTGAATCCTAGGCTTTTAGTCATGGATTCAAATCCCGGTTCAAGCAGTTCTCTTTTTTTCTCTGCGTCTCTTTGTCCTTTCCTGAGGTAATAGATGAATATGGCCCACCATATAAACGTGTTTGTAGTGGTGTGAGGTGAGTAATGCTACTCGCCTCCGTGACGTGACTCACAGGAGCCCACTGGTTAGCGCTAAATGAGTAAACATTTCCGGCCTCTTTGGGGCGAAAAGTGAAATATCCAGTGCCCACCATTTGAAAAAAAAATTTAATAGTAATAATTCATGAATGTTTTATACTGATTAGATTATTTAAATTAATTTTTTTTGATTAAAAAGAAACTTGAAATTTAGTTTAAAAACCACTTATAATATTTCATTTCTGAATGTATTATTTTTAATGACATATAACTTCTTTTTCATAAACAAATACTTAAAAAATATTAATTTATTGAATCAAATATCTGAATGCTCCATTTAATCTGTTTTAAAGTGTTTTACTAATATTTAAAATCATACTACTAATAAAAAGCTTAATGAATATTACAGAAATGTAAAATATATATAATTGCATGTAAAAAGGTATATAAAATTGTACATAGTTAGAACTCATCTTGAATTATTTCAAAATTTAGAACATCATTTTAATGTTTAATTTTATAAAAATTAATTTACACTTATATATAATTATTCATTTATAAAGCAAATGATTAATAGCATATTTCTTGTATATACAGATATATTTACTGTATGGAAAACCCCTTTCCACCTTTTTTAATTTTGGAATGGTAATTATTATCCACATAGAAATTATATCTAATCACGTTTTGGAACTAAATTAATGATGCTCAACAACATTATATAAATAGATAAGGCTATTTTTTTATTTCATTCTATTTGGTAAGTAGGAATTCTATATTCTCAATTTCTTCCAGGTTGTAATTTTGAGGCACGTATCTATATCATTTCTCAATAAAACCATCTAAGGTTACTTCAACAATACTTTTATGACTAACTTTATTAAAACTAATTTTATTTATAAAATCTATGTTAATGTACAAATGCCGTAATATTTTAGAAATAAGTCTTTATTATTCCTTTACTTTCACCTGCATATCTTAAAATTAGGAATTTTTAAAATATTGCTATCAACCTTTACGTTTGTAATTAAAGGTTATCACATAAGATATCAATATCATTGATTGCTTATTTTATAAATTCCCTTACTAATTATAATTTAAAAGAAGGCGTATTTCTCTAATCTCTTCTATTTTTGGGTCAAAGTGAAGTTACTTTCCCTTTATGTGACGAATAATTACCCTTCGCTTAGAAGCAAGACTCACTTTTCAAATAATACAGATTACACGCTGTTCCAGCCATTTACATATGACATACCACCGTTTCCTAGCCTAATGAATCCTGAAAAGACAGTAAAGATGTGTCCTGGTTAACGAAATTCAACAATGAGCTCCAACGAAAGTGGGGAAAAAAAGGGAAAGTTTGACGCCGCTGCTGCCTGGAATGCGAGAAAGAAGAGGAAAGGAATTACAAGCGATCGAAAAAGGAGGAAAGGATTCAAAAGTGCCCGGCAGTAGTCCTAGAACAAATGAAATTAAATGAAAGCTGTCAGCGAGAAATGGAAATCTTTCCAACTGCCTCATTATCGTCTAGGAAATGAAAGTAGAAGTGTCAGATAAAAAATCAATGAGATTTTATTCGCAATAATGCCATGAAAAGACTCCAAAATTATATGTGCAAAATACATCATACAATTTATTCCAATCAAAAATTTTCTTTTCTTTTTTTTTTTTCCTTTTTTTTAGTTTTATACAAATTTACATTAATAAAAAGCACAGAATTTAAATACTTACACCTAATGAATTAATATAATTCTCAAAGAATAGAATATATAAAAGTAATAATTAAATGAATCACCTAATAAATAAGTTAGCGTATTTAAAATTTCTCCTCATAAATGGAATTGTTTTTTTAAAATTTTTTAATTAATTTTAACAATATATTTATAATAGGGATTCGTATTTACATGATGCCGAGGGAGAAAACTTGGAAACTTGTCATGCATGCAGAGAACAGACAATTGTGGTTAAAGCAAGAATTCAAATCATATTGCATATTGCACGAATTCATTTTAATTAAAATTGCACTATACAATACTAAGTAGGAAAACAATTAGAGAAGACTTTGCTTAAGAACTGAACAACTACATTTTTTAAAGTTCCTTTATAATTAACTTCGTTTATTTTGAATCCATCCAGCAGAATAGATACCTAATGTTGATTTATTTAATTTATGTAATCTGTAATAGAGAGTGATTTCTCAAAAGATAAAAATCTTTAAATAACATATTAAATATCATAATTTATAATGCATTAAATATACACTGATTATAAAACTTATTATAATATATTAAATATAATGATTTATGTCAGAAAATTATGGGAAATTATTGCCAATATTTTAATTTGCTGAAATTCATTTTAGATGTATGAAAGTAGATTCTCATTTCAAGACAGAGCATTTATGTTGTTTCTGTTAATGCGTTTAACAAAAATTTTTAATTTTGAGGTACTGACACTTTTAAAATGAATGTTTAGTTGTGTGCCGAGTACAACATCATCAATACTCATTCATGTTTCTAATGATACTGTAGCTTACATTTATTTTAGTTTTTGATTTATTAACGTGATGCTCATTATAGCCAAAAATTAAATTATTTTTATCACATATTCATATAATAATAATCAAAACTGAAGACCGGGTGTTAAGTAAATATTGTACTAATTAGAAAATAGCCGTGTCATAATTTATCAAAATTAATTTCTTTAAATATTCAATGTGTAAGAGGATCTGTCTGAAATATTTGTCATCAAGGATTTCAAAGTTAAATTTTAAAAGTTTTACAAAAATCTTTCAGCATTGAATTTAAATATCTGTTTTATATATTAATTGTTACTTTTGACACTTGACGAAACCAAGCCCGCCAGTCTAGACTGAGTCAATAAAGTCAGAAACAGCGTCTTCACTTGAACAGAGCCCCAGCTCACGAGGGTGGAAGAACGATTTTTGCATGGATGGAAGTATCATATGGGTCTTCCAATTTAGAGATAGGAAGCCAGAGAAGACCCAAGCCATGGCTCCTAACACACCCAAAGCTATTAATTTGAAATAAGAACATGGAGGACATTACAACCACGACATATTTTACTTTCCCCAGTCGCCATTAATGAACACGGTGGTCTTTTATCGTCTGGGAATCGAACCCACAACCTGGCTATTGCAAAACTAATGTCCTAACCAACTTGGCTTCTGCAGCCTATACTCATTAGTGGTTATCTGAAATACTTTAGAATTGACCAAGGCAACTAGATATTTCCCATGTGCAGGAAATGTAACATGATACAACTTATCCCCAACTTACTCCTGAGTACTTTCCTGGTTAGAGCATTTAAAAAAAACTTGTTTTTAAGTCCTCTTGTTGACAGTTCTCGTTTTTATAGATCCAGTCAGCCAATAGGATCACTAGTGGCTAACTCGATAGGATACGAAGCAACAATAACAGAATGTAAATATCATTTTGATTGTTTCTTTATAGGAAAGAGTTTCACGAAAGAAAAAATACAATTACATTTTTTTTGCATAGTGTCACTAATTACGCTTTATTTATTGTAGTTTTTCTTCTACAAAAATATTTTGATTCTTAACCAGTCATCTTGTAAACAATTACTCACAATTACTATTTAACTCATCATTGTAAAATACAATAATACACAATTTGATATTTAATGTAATGAATCCTAATTAAATTCAATAATACATGCAGTTAAATGAAAAAAAAGATAAATTAACATTTATTATCATACAATCATCATTTTCTTTTCCCATATTTACAAAAACCTAAAAAACAATCCATTTTAAAACAATCTTATTCAAAGATCATACTACCTCCTATTATTTGAACTCTCCTGTGTAAATGGTATGTTTATAATAAAATTAAAGTCTTGATGACTGTTTTAATTTGAAGCTAAAATTATAGAGATAGGTAAAATTGCCAATGATTCAGTTTCCCACTTTAAAGAAATTTATTCAAATTTATTATACTAATAATAAAACTGTTAAATCTCTTCGCTGAAAAAATATAAATTATCCAAAAATAACACATTTGTTTGGATAAATTTAATATAACTTATCCCTTTACTCTAAAAATATTATAATTTAATTTAATTAGCAATTTTTTTAAAATTTGATAAACATTAATTATTTGAATTTATTTCATGATAATTTTTGCAAAAATATAATTTGAACTAAGCGATATTGTCTTGGCTCAGCATCACAAATAAAAGCTAATATTGGTAAATATTTAAGTTGTTTTTATTTTCTACTAATTATTTTTATTGAAATTAATTTCAATTCAAAAAAATTATGCAACATATTTTGAATATTATTATTTTTATTTATATGAAATTATTTAAAATAGCAGGAATTTTTGGCGTACTGATAGTAAAAATTTTTATGCATTAGAAATTTCATTAATTTCCTAAAAGAGATATTTATTTTGTATCAATTAAAATTATACTATTTTAACAATTGATTAATATCTTTAGTGAATAATATGTAAAAAAAATGTAGAACCAATATATAAATTTGAAGATACAGTGTAATGTGTTAAAAAATCAGCTTGATTAATTCAAAATATACTTTAATTTAGATTAAAACAAATTATATATGAGAACTTTCACAATTTAATTGCGTGTCCTATCTTTGATTATTTTTATAATCAAAAACAATTATTAATAGAATTAATTCGAACAAAGTTTGTTTCCAATATTTAATATTTTAAATAAAAATATTGTGAAATAAATTATTTTAATATTTTTTTTTAATATCTTCTCCAAAAATGAATTAATGAAATTTTATTTTGCACTCTCTCTTATTTCACATATACCAATCAATTGTGATTAAAGAAGTAATCAGTGTGTTAAGAGAAAGTCAATTATTAAGAAAAGATTTCTCGAGAAGTGAATCAAATTAAAGGAACATAATGAAGACAAAGAATAAGGAAAACATTTATGAAAGCATTCATAAGCATTTATGAAAGTTCCTGGAAACACATTTTCATCATAAAGACGAGTAAATATTTCATGCATAAAGGACTAAAGAATCTTCTCAGAATTAAAACAATTGTGAAGAGAAAAAAAAGGTGTGCTAATTCACTGAATGGTGCTTTAAAAATTCAATTATTATTAAAGTGTACTTTCGTTTTTAGAACTTAAGGCTTGATTAATAATTGCATTCTATGAAAATTGCCTACAATTCCTTAAATCTTGAGAAATATTACGAAAATAATAAATGAAGAAATCGGCGTTTTCACTTATAATAATTTAATTAAATTATGTCATAAAAATTATACATTTGAATTTTCATTATACATTATATAAATATTATTTCGTATTATTTTATTATATATATAAAGTTATATAAATAAAATAAAATATTAATGCATAATTATGCATACAAATCTTCTAATTAAGAGTTTAAATAAAATTATTAATGGATTCTTCCCGTAACTTATTTTTCCTTTTAGTGAGATATTTAATGAACTTTTACATTGAATTCATATTCAGTTTTATAACATTGAAATTATTTTTCGAGGAACGCATTATGTTATAAAATTTAGAAAAATATACGTTGAACCATGTTGAGGATGAATAAAGCATATTAAACAAAAACACAATTTTGCAAACTAATTATTCAATATTGATACTTATTAAATTTTGCATAATAATTCTCTTATGATATATGATATACTAAATTAAACAAGATACCTAATATTTGAACACATCATATAAAATAAAAGTTCCAGGAAACCAGTTAGTTCATAAAACAACAGCTGTCTGGCAAAATTGTTGCATCGCTTACTGATGCAATAAGATTAAGAAGCAAGGATTGGGTGACAGTATAGCCAGCATATGAGAAGAGCGATGTAATATTCTGAGATAGAGATGAAATATAGATTTCCATGAAAAATGTTTTCACATGTGTACCAAGGATACCAATATCTAGTAAGTGATCAAATCGAAGGCAATCAGAAAGGCCTTCAAAAAACAGTATCAATACTTGAGAATAAATATTTAAGCAAGAAGAGCTTGTAAAACTTCCTCAAATTGTTTATAAGGTAGCGGTGGCCTGGTTGGTTAGGGCGTCGTTCTCGTTACCAAAACTTGGTGAGTTCAAATCCCAGCTTAGCCGAAGATCCGTCGTGTTGGGTGACTGGGGTACGTAAATTATGTCTGATCTCAACGTTCTCCATGTTCTCATTACAAATTAATACCTCTGGGAGGTAGTTGGAGCCAGGCTATGGGTCTTCACTGGTTTCAATTTCTAAATTGGAAGATTCAGATTGTGCTGCCATCTATGAGCCAAAAGTTGTAATTCCACCTTCATATGAGGGTGCTCTGTTCAAAAACGGAAGACGCTCACTTTCTGACTTCATACACCTAGATATTTGACGGGCGGATTGGCGTTTCCAAGTGTCATCAGTTACAACAGAATGTTTATTCTGAGTTATCAACAAATATCAGTGGATAAACTGTTTAGTGATTCATAGTTGATAAGAGTTTTTGTGGTCAAGCACCCACACTGTGTCCTTCTTGACATCATGCCACAAACAATTACGCTTTGATCTTCAGTCTAGCAATTCTATTACAGGACTGTCGATAACTGGAAATCTGGTGCCCAGTCTGACGTGTCTCGGTGTTGGATTAGCACTTGTGGGTGTGGTAAAATCCACATGTATTGATGGACTATAGAAATTACAGGAGATGGACATAAATATGTTCAAGACAGTGGGATCTCGTGATGATATAAGGGTCTGCAATAGGCATGATATGAAACATCTTATATAACTTCCGAGAATCTGACATATGTAAATTGTATTTATATTCTGATCACCTATATTCAATCATATGAGATACGTAACTAACCTTATCAACGGATGATATTAAATCCTATCCCAACTGTAAGCACTGTCCTCAATCTCAACTTACTCCAGATCATGTTCTGAACTGCCAAGCCATTATTCGCTCCCTCTTTGAACTTCGAGCTTCTCAAATTGAGATTCACTATGGCCACGGGCTCCGGAACTGGCCGATCTCGTCATCAAGATTTCCGTTGTACTTTAGACTTTTTGGTTTTTTGCACTTCGCACTTATGCATAGACACGACAACAACACGTAACTAACCTGTTTGATAACAATCAGTCAAATCAGATATGTAACCATCCTATCTGGTCAGATATATTCAATCATGTTCATTATATTCCGAGAGAATTTGAAAATTCCAGCTGAACAGTAGGACAGAAGAAATATCGAGAAATGCTTTCAAGTGGGAAGTTGTTTCTAATCTTATTTTGAGAAGCAGTGCAACAGCAGGTCGATGAGCCGCTAAATACTCAAGAAATCAAGAAATAGCAGGATACCGCAAGCAAATCCTTGAGATTAATTTCTGGAAAATAGAATCGTATTCTTCTGCTGTTAGTTTTCATTATATTATTAAATCCCAAAACAATATATTGTAGAACATGTCCTGAATCTAAGGAAATGTAGCTTTCAAAAAAGATATAATCCATCACACCGTTTTATTAACGGGTGTGTGAATTGTCCTGTAGGATTCCTATTATGAATTGTGATTTTTTACATAATGCTCAAAAGTATTAATCAAAAACATTCTACATTTTATTTAAGTAATTCTTCATATGCTATGGGGCAATATATTGTAAAATTTAAGTAAACAAGACTTTTCACATTTGAATGCCATGAAAAGAATGTGTAAATGGGACGCATTTTATTTTACAAAAATGAAATATTCCAGAGGTTGGTTGTTTTTTTCTGGCGCAAGGTCCAAAAAGGACAAGCTGCGGCAAAACTTTGTGTAAATTATTCAAAAATTGCAGAAAATCCAAGCAACATTAAAATCAAAAAACAAGTGTAAAAATAATCAGTCTAAAATCCAATATAAATGCAAAATAAAAACAAAAGAAAATACGATTTTAAAATTTAAATAAAATCAAGGAAACATATTGCCCAATATTCCAGAGGTTATTATTATTTTATTATGAATATTCTAAATCAGTGACAAATTAGAATAAACAATTACAGAAATAAAATGGCTGTTTAAATGTATTAGGTTTATCAGTTATAAATAACGAAAACATTGCTCTTCAAAATCCCCATTAATACATATTTTTTTAATTCTCTTTAATTTAAACATTTAAATTAGTCTCATTTATTTACAGACATGAAAATATTTATAAAGTCACCCGAGATGCTTTGCAGCATGTCCTTCAGAAAAAGAAGCTCACATCATGAAAAGAGTTTCATGTTTTAATATCTCTTGAAAAACAATTATATTATATGCGCTTTTCAAATTTATGTAATATTAATTGAAAATTATAATTTTGCAATTCTTATAATAAATTGACTAGGAATAAAATTAAATAATTACAAGTTGTTGGGATAAATCTTTGCTTATAATAAATATTTATGATCCAAATTCAGAATGAAATTAAGAAATTATTTTTCAAAATTTAAATATTTCTGCGTATTTATTTACAGAAAAAAATTAGTTGTTAAAATATTATTGCATTTTAATTTTTTCTACCATTCATAAATAAGAAAAATTAAAAGAAAACATATTTTAAGAATTTTAAGTAAATTGGATGATTATTTAACTTGATAAAATGATAATATTATGGATTAAATTTATTACGATTATCATATTTTATCACACACTTTTGGTTTATATAGCTACTGAATATCTAATATTGAACAATAATTACTAAAAACGTTCTTTTCATAAAATGTGTAGGAAATAACCCAGAAGTATTAAATCGAGATAAGTATTGTAAACATTTATGCTCATTAATACTTCATATTTTTTAAATGTATGTTCTTATACAATTTATTCGTGAAAAAAAATTCTTCTACAAGAAATACATTCTACTGGAAAGATATAGGGAATTACAAAAAAATAACTATATTAAATAGCATTACTATTGAAATTATATAATAATAAAGGATGTAAAGATTCATTACACTTAAAATGAAATGAAATCGAAAGTAATCTAGCAAGAAATAAATTGAAA
>JAPDSC010120574.1:22253-43118 GCA_026290005.1 Latrodectus geometricus | reverse complement strand
GCATGCAAAAAACGGAATTTGACTAAAATTTATTGTTGTTAGCATATAGAAGTATAAAAGTAATAAATCATATCCTTAGAGAAAAAAACTTTAGATTATTAATGTTAACTTAGAAATTAAACATTATGAACATATTTACTTAATTTGTAAAAATGTAATCGCATTATTTAAATTTTAAATAACTCATATTTTAATGAGTAAAACTATAATCACAATAACCTTTCTTATATTTAATATAATAGATACAGTTATTTTTTATGAAGTACTATAGTTAAATATCTAGATGAAATGGTTTTTTACTCGTACACTAATATATTTTTTTTCTTTGTCTTCAAGTAATTCATAACTTTTTTATAAAAATATCCAACACATCAAATTTATTACCTTCTGAATATAAATCTTGTTGAAAAAATAAGTTTTTTATCAGTTGTCTTATGGAATGAAACGAATGATTGATTAAAACAGTCATTCTTAAGAATCTGATTGAATAATGCCACACAATTTTGAAAAATCATAAAATATGAGCTCTTATTAAACAAGAGCGATAAATATTCTACAACACAGAAATCTTGTACTGCTTTATTGGACAAATAACAATGACATACTCACTCAATATTGTATTACTTTTCTGGAATGATAAAACACACATTGCAGAAGCATGTAATTTGGCTTTAACTTCGAAACACATTATAAGCATCATATATTTCAATTAAATGCATCCAGGGGTGTTTTCGAAAGAGCAAAATGGGCCTTCGAACGCTGAGTAATATTAATGTTCCTCATAAACGTTCACTGGCGGCAGCTATCAGTTCGAAGTGCTCCCTCTTCATAAGCAAAACTTGCGCTTTCATATCAATAATGGAAGATACCAGAAGTTGCTTTAAAAGTCATCATTTATTGATGTTGGAAAGTACAATCCCCCATGGTTTCAATTTGCATTCAAATTACAACGCAACATTGCATCGGTAAGTAGTAAGGATTACATTCTTTGATGGATTTGAAGTAGGCAGCAGATCTTTTCCCCGAAATTCCATCAGACGGGTCATTTGAAACATTCATAGATTGAAGGACAAACATGCTGCACAAGGGATATTCTTACTGGCTTGTGTTTACATTTTAATCCAACTGCAGATTCTTTATAAGAATTTCTTCAGATGACGGTTATAATTACAATTACAGTCTGTAATGTAAACGCTAACATTTAGCTAAATGATAAAATTATTAAATATCTTCATAACTATATGAAATTTAATCATAATTTTAAATTCGTTTTATCAAAACTTTGTACTTATAAAATATTCTTATTGAATTAAAATTAAATATTTCTTTTTAAGAAATATTATTTTTATAATATTATTAAACATTTTTAGTTATTTTTTAAGAAATATTATTTATATATAACTTTCTTTTTAAGAAATATTATATTATATAATTTGTATTTAAGACTTAAATAACAGTCTGGATATCATGAATCAAGATTTTTGTATTAAAATTGATTAGTTACATACAATTCTGAGATATAATTACATAAATATAAGATCAAAAAAAAGACTACAAAAATTATACAGTATTCTTGACATTATATTACTTATAATAAGAATTATAAAATGCAATATAAAAGTATAAATATTTAAATATATATTATTAACAAACAAATATTAATAATTAAATTTAAGAAACTGTTAATGATGAATAAAAGTCTTTTTTTTATCAATTGAGTTTTAAGGGATCTTATTAGTTAAGCACTGCGCTTGGGGTAAAATAAAAATACGTTTTTGAAACCATCTGATAATGAGAGTAAATTTAGGGTATATATATATATATATATATATATATATATATATATATATATGTAATGTGAGGTAGTATATTTTGGATATACATATAAGACAATTGCTCAAACAAATAGGGACACACCTATTACTTTAACCTCAACAGTCAATTGAAATTTATTCCAAGGTGAGATTCAATTGATTGTTGAGATTACGGTAACGATGTGGAGTGGTTTCTTCAGCTCTGACAAAACTCAGGTTTTAAGACATGCTGATTAATTAATTTACGAGTATCTTGTACTAATCATATCTAGAATACTGTGATTTTTTTGAAGCTATGATTGCGAATCTCCTTTTGCAGTGAATCGAATACACTTTTCATTTATTATGTTATCAATTATAAAATTCCTTAAAGAGACATTGTATTCCTTTATTTCGACATATCCAACTTTAAAAAAAAAAAAAAAAAAAAAAAAAAAAAAAAACTAATAAGGTTCTCACTCTTCATATCGTATTTAATTTAATCAAGCCAATAAAACCTCTAAATATTTTTTTACATAAAAAAATTAAAATAAATTGTTTTAAATTTATAAAAATAAATTTTAAAAACAATTGCACATTTTAAACAATATATGATACTCTACATAGATAAGCAAATTTTCACTTTAAAGTATTTTTAATTTATATATAGTTTATGCTAAAGTTATCAAAACATGAAATTATTATTTTATTTCATAATAAAGGTAAAGAAAACATATAAAATTAAAAAAAAAATATGTTGTTTTTTGCCACAACTTCATTATTTCAAAGCAATTGTCGAACAAAAACAAATAAGGCATTTAGAAAAATCCATTCTAAAACCATTAATTCAATGCGTATATGTTTGTATACATAAATATATATTTATAAGTATATGTGAGTGTGGGTTTACAACTTGAACTCAAATAATATAGTGACGATACTGTTAGATGGCATTGTTGTAGTACAACGAGAACAATTTTTCAACAGCAACTTACTGAAGCTGTGAGCAGTGGATGTGACGAATACCTCATTACTTGATATATATATATATATATATATACTAGTAGTGAAGTTACTCTAGAAGCGCAAATATTGTTCAGTTTCCTTGACATATTAATTATCAGTTTATCAGTAAATATTCGATGCAAAACAAACATCATTTGCAATTAAATAAATAAAAATGAAAAAAAATTAATACTATTGAACAATTTTGACAAAAATGAAAAATATTTAATATTTGAATCAATTTTTGCTACGATTGGCGTTTAGGAATGAAATTTTTCGTAAGTAACAAAAAGAAAAAAAAAATGTTAAACTATTATTCATGGTACTTTAAAATTAAAATTAATATTGTGTATGTAATGCTAAAATTCCTGGGCTCTACAATAATATATATATATATATATATATTTGAATGAGGATATTTTCATTACATTAAGCCTCATGTAATTATATAATGTATTATATATATAGATAAATAATGTATTTAAAGTAACACTGGCTAAAATTTATTCATGAAAATTTGATCGAGAAAAAGGTTTTTATTTATCGTAAACAGAAGGCCATTTTAAAATTTATTATCTATATTTACTACATAATAATCTTATTAAATATTCTTTACTTAATCTATATGTAATACTGAAAAAACATTAAAATATAAATCAAAAATAAAAATGCCTTTTTAAAAGGAAATTCAGAAAAAAAATGCTTTTTGTCATTTTTATACTTTGAAAATTCGATAGATATTGAAGTTTCTCACGGAATTTTTTTTCCTCAACATTCGATTTCGGATTTTATTTTATTCGCGTCGCTTTTTCACGGATGTGCCTATGACACCAAAGATCAATTGCTGAGCATGGGGAACACATGTTGCTTGTGATGTAGAACGCAGAATTTAAAAGAAATGTTTTTGATCGTTTACATTTTCTTCACTCGTTTTTGTTCGTTTGCGTTTGGATTTTTTAAATGTATGATAGAAAGAGTATGTCTAAATTCAATGCAAAATACGAATTTCAAATTTGTCTTTAAAAGAAAATTTTATTTAAATTTTTAAGTAACTTATTTTTTTTTATTTAATTTTTTACTGTAAAAAAATTTACAAAATGTACAGAGATTTTATATATTTTGGATTTTTTTTACATGAATTAAAATGCTTAATTTGTTTAGTAAAGTTGGAAGCTCATATAATGAGATATATCGAAGAAATTGTTTTATTTGTGGGCTGATGACACTTAATATGCATTTGATACATTTAAATTCAGAATTTTGAATGAATTCAGAATGTCGTTTAATTAGTAAAAATCATCTTATGCCAGAAATGTAATTGATACACAAGATCGATGACGTGATTAACATCATATAACATTTTTAATATTAGAAAATGATATGATATGATAAAGTGTCACACACGATAAGTCATTCTGAAATGATGACATTATACTTAACAGGTCCAATTAAAATAATTTATTTCATAAATTCAAAAAAAAAAAGCTTTTGGCTTACTGCAACAATTTTTGTACTATACTATAACAATTTTTGTAATATACTATAGCAATTTTTGTATTCTATAACTATTATCATTTGTTGTTTTCCATTTGTTTGATTCCTTATATGTACAGTTTAAACTAATTCTCGAGTACAAAATAAAATATATTCAATAAAACCCTTTATAAATGTGAATTCAATAATATAATATTACTTTACGGGTATATTAAGAAATCTGTAATAATAATAGATTAAATATTTTTTTGCACTTTTTTAAATAAATATTAATTCGACATTCAGTTAAAACTTATTGTTTTCACCCGAATACCAACAGAAAATGTCTACAAATCATTTATTTTAAAACATTTTTAGATAAAAATGATATTCTTTTAGAAAAGTAAATAAAATCTCATGTTTCTATTTAAAATCCTTTTCCTCTCTAAAATTTTTATATTTATTTTTGTTTTTATAAGTCTCTTTGGGCAGTAAATTGAATTTTAGTTGCTGCAATCGAAAATAATTTCATTGAATTAGTTTAACAATTTTATTCCTCTATTTTCGTAAAGAATTACACTATTTCTGTAAAGACTTAATAATGCTTTAAGGAAAATATTAAACACTTTTTTATGTAATGATAATTTTATTAAGCTTTCTAACTTATTAAGACCTTAGGTTTAAATTATACACACATTAAATTAAAAAAAAATCGTCATAAAATAGTAAAATAATATATGAAGCTAATTAATTTTTTCCTTGAAGCTGAATTATTTAATTTTTTGTAATTTTTAAATATCCTTAAAAGTATCAAAATATCTAACATTGTAAATTTATTTTGCTTAATCACGGCCTTCAAAGTCCCTTGGTACACCACATTTTTAGATAATCACTTTCCTCCAATTAATCATTTGTTTGCAGAATAAATATTACAAGGTAAAAGCTGCGATCAATTAACTTTGCTTTCGCACATTAATCATTCATTTAATAAACTCTTTCGAGGTGTAAAGTTCGGTGAGTTAGAAATAATGAGGAGAATACGCTCCTCTTTGTAGACTTAGTTCTTAAGTGATAACCTTCACTTAACCAAGTCTGCAGGCAAGCTGATTTTAAAACTATTTTAAGCTGTTACAACTTATGATATTCTCATAATTAATTGAAGTGTTAATAATGTTTAAAGTATTAATTAATTAGTGCAATAAAAAATGAAAACATTTTTTAGATAATGAAAATCACCTTCATTTCATAAGCTAAAATTTATAATTGATGAGAATAAATAAAATTCTAGTCTTCATTTGTTTTCAAAATTTACATTTTTTGACTATTTCATTATATGCACTGGTATTTTGCTTGGAATCCAGCACCATTGCCTCTCATCTAATATTTGATAGACGATTATATTGCCAGAGTTACATTTTTATTGTTAAGTTACGAATATATTTATTCTTAATTACATTGATATTGTTATAATACATGGTGCGTAATACAGTAGAAGTCCATTAATCCGGCATCCAACAGTCCGGAATGCCCGATAGTCCGGCATCACTCCGGAAAATTGTAAAAATTTTGGTTTTCTCCCAAAGTATGTCTGTAAAGGAAATAAAAACACTCGAGAGCTATTCGGAAGTTTTCTGGGTGGTTCGAGATCATCCGGAAGCGCTCGGTATTGTTCGGAAACAATTAGCGGCCGATTAGTCAATAGTAAACGTAACTTTTGAAACTGTTTATAAAAAAAGTGATTTTCGTTCTAACTGTACACAGGGTGACCATGTTTTTAAAACCTAAGCCTAAATAAAGTGACTCAGATGACGAAATGGAAGAAAAGGAAAAATCAGCTGGGCAGAAGCTGCAGCATCACTAAATAAGTTTATCTTTTTTGCTGAGGCTAGTACAGTGCTTCGGAAATTATTGATTTCCATATCATTAGAAATAAATTTTAAACTAAACGCCAAAAGTCAAGAAAACAAAAAGACATTCATGACTTTTTTGAATCTAAGTGAAATATGTTTTACATTACGTGTACATACATTATATGAAATGTAAAATAAACTTTGTGGTATGTATTTGCGTACTGTATTTGTAGTTTAATTATTAACCTATTGTTTTTATAATTACCGTCCGATAGACCGGAATTTTCGGTAGTCCGGCACCGAGCCGGTCCCGAACGTGCCGGATTATCGGACTTCTACTGTAATAGAAACATTAATCATAATTTTTGCTGGAGGAATTACGATCGTAATTATTTGTGATAATCAAATAAATGTATCCCATTGTTTGACAAATGTTTTAAAATTAATGTAATAATACGTTCGGTATACAAAATAACAAATTACAGAATAATGAAAATGAAGTAAATACAAGAGAATTTGTGCGACTTAATTCCATATTTGAAATCTGAAGTGCATAAGTTTTAATTATATGTGCCTATAGGAGTTAGGCGATCTTTTGCAACATACGCGTTTCAATTAATTACCTCTACCATTTGAAGAGGCAGAAAGCGATGCGCTTAGGATTCCAATAACGAAAGAAAACGTCTAATTATTGGCTCACAAGCAAGGGAAAGCGAATGCAAATTAAGAGCCTCACACCAGTCACGTGCTCTAAGAACTATTGCAATTAAGCTGTCTTCGAAGAGATATGATTCGGTAGGACGACAGCTACAGCAGGTGTCCTTGATGAATCTTGCAAATGCTGTGATATAAAGCTTCGTCGAATTGCAGGATGCACCCTGCCAACGGATACCCTTTTATCACACGTCAACGATGGCGATGAATATATCGATTGCAACTTAGCTGATAAGCAGATGGACAGATATGCACCGGACAAAGCACGCGGGAATGGGGGGAAAACAGGGGTTTCCAAATTGGACTAGTGTGGTTGTTATAATTTGCACTTTGAATAAAGCTGGTATCGGGAATATTTGAAATAAACATGAGTTTTGTCAGGGTGTTTGAAATGAAGGGAATTACCATTTCATTCACGAAGTGACAGACGTGAAGCAACTGAATTAAAACATCCAAACAATATGAATTCTAGTTTGTTAAACTAAAATATTCATATTTAAAGATATTCAAAATTATACTTTTAAACATTTCTTATCATAAATTCCATAAGTATAATGGAAGACGTTTGGTGATTTAAGTTAAAAATCTCCTCATGGGTAATCATATATGGTACTAGAAATCATTAATTTTCTAACAATTCAGAAATAAACTATAAAAAGCTAAATAACTTTAAAAATTTAAAGGAATTAAATTATACATTTGTTTCCCATCTAATTTTGGTATTTTGCCGGCTATTTTCAATAAATTAGTTATTATGAGAATTGAATTTTCTATTTACAAGAGAAAAAATAAAACTTATTATACAAAAATGTATCAAAATATTATTATTTTTGTGTAGTTAAAAATTGTCAAACTCAAATTTAAAACTTTTTGATCTAATAAAAATGTTTTGATTAAGTAATTTCATAATTTTTCTTTAAATGAATATATCTCTCTTAAATTTACATGTTAAAAGCTTAATAACTTTCATATTAATTTGTATTTTTTCGAAAAATTAACATCCCCAATCAAAAAAAATGACGTAAGGAATTTTATGAAAATAAACGTGTACAGAATAATGATGAAAAAATTCGACTAATTTGCTTTTTTGATCAACGTTAGATTATTGGTTACCTTTATTTTCATTGACGTTGTAAGTTCAATAATATTGAGCACAAATGGATTAGAAAATTATAAATGTTAACAACAACTTAATAAAAATCTCAAATAATTATCATAACTAATAACATTTTCAATAAATTAGTGCTTTTATTGTTAGGAAAAGAACACGAGAGAAATATAGATTTATGAAAGGAATACGAACTAAATTTTTATTTAGGAGCATGAAAAATAGTTTAAAACTGAAGTAGTTTATTTTTTATAAAGATTATTTTTGAAGTAATTTTTACTTTAAACCATAATAGTTAATCACATTATTTATATGAATTATAATCAATTTAATAGTTTTAATTTGAAATTTAAAGACTTCATTAATGTAAGTGAAGAAGTTATGTAATTAATACACTTTATTAAAAGCTGTTAAAAGTAATTAAGGTTATTAAATTTGCATTAGACTATTAGGAAAAAATATTCAAATACATTATAAAAATAAAATACTTACGCAATTGTACGCAAAAATTATTTTTGTATAAAAAGCTTTCAACAAGTTGAGAAATTAATTCAAGTAATCTTTCATGAATATAAATAGTACAAACAAGAATTTGAAGTCAACCATTCACCAACTTAAAGATTAATACAAACAAAATAAGTAGATACTTTCACATGTGTTTTCTAAAAATTGATAATGAAGAGAAAAATGACAGGTGTGATAAAAAATAAAACCTGTTTCTCAATATATGTATGTATTCCTTATCTGTAGGACATATTTGTAAAAGATTAAATTTCAATTGTTATGAGTATTAAGAAATGAGATATAAATATCTCAAGATGTTTTAGTCGTTACCACAAAGAGAATTAAAATGTTAACATTGCAAAATTCATAAATAATCCAAATTTTAAATAAATAAAACGGATGTGATTTAAAAATAGTAGTGACACATTTATTCTCAAATTAACAGTATTATAGAGTACACTGTTCGTGGATAATCAAAATTTCTATACTTTTTTTAGAGTAGATACATATAACTATATCAGAAAATAATTCAAATGAAATTGGAACTCAACGTTTTTAAGTATTTATTGAATTTATTGTAATATTTAGTTTTAAAGCTGATTAAGACACACAGTTTTTATTTAATTTAAAAGTGCACGTGTTAAAACAGCTAAATCAAATTTTATTTATTTTCCAATATTTTTAAGTTATGTATGAAAACCAGCATAGGGAAATCTGATAAGTTAGTAAATTCTTAATATCCTTTTTGTACTGAAAGTTCTAAATTAAAATAGATTAAAAATTCATATATTATTTAAATTGTAACGATTTTTAAAATAATGTAAAATATTTTTAAAGAAAAATGAAATACAATAAAGGAAATGTTTTTATAAATTACGATTTTTAAGCAACAATTTATTTGAATGGTGTTTTATAACTAGAATAATATAAGCTGATTATTAGAATACAATTATAAACTTCGGTTTGAGCATTAAAATAACAGTGAGAACCACAAATTATTGATGGAATTCACACTAAAATAGAAATATTCCTCTTAGTTGAGAAAATAATGTAAAATACTATTTAAAATGATGTCTAGTTCAGTCTAGTCTATTAACATGTAATGGTTATGCTTTAAATAGATGAAATATATGCAAGAAAACCTTAAGAGAAGAATTGTTTATATAAACGTACTTCAAGTAGATATTCAATTTTGCATATATATGTTCTTCTCATTAGTAAAATAATGTTTTGGCACTTTTAGGATAATCAATAAATAACTGATGCAGACTAATGAGGCTGAATGAAAAATCTGAATATCGCATTATTGTAAAATAATATTTAATTTAAAGTAATTACGCATTATCAAACATTCTTTTATAAGGTAAATATTTAGTATGAATATTTCAGTGAGTATTTCACTTTATTTTAAGAATGAGTATTCCACTTTATTTTAAATGATTATTTGAATAAAGTGTGAATAATTTCAACCCCATTTTTAGTTTTTTTTTAAAAATAAAGTCAACTAAGACTGTTTTAACATTGAATGAAATGTTGAATACATATAGCAATTCATGGAGATATTTTTTTTATTTATTAGTCAATTTTTATATAAACACTGAATATTTCAGCTATAAATAACAAGTATGTTTTTGAGAAAAAAAGAGATTTATAGTACTTTAAAAGTTTTTATAAAAATTTTAACTAATATTTTTTAAGTATATTTTTCATCTATTAAAATTTTAGCTGTCACTTTTCGATTTAAAATTAAAAATTTTTCATTAGTAAGATTTCCCTTGTCTGTTGGCAAAACTATTTAACCGACTCAGCGTCTCAGAAAATTTCAAAAATCTGCGAAAAATGTTTCCTCTTTAAAACCAGATACACTACTTTTTCGTTCCACAGCCACTTTCCTAAACTATACAAAAATCGTCGACTGTTTCCCGTTCTCATTGGGAATATTTCCTACCCCCCTGAAAACTGTCACATCGCTCAATTTAGAGGGAGGGGATGTCACTTACCACTAACTACCCTATCTAGGGTTGTATGTATTTGCCAGAAGGCATTGTACATCCCAATAGAAGTGGTTAAAACGAAAACGTATATTTTATTTTTGTATAAAACTTAAAAAGCAAAAATTATTTGTAAATAACTGTTTTTTGTGTAATTGAAAATGAAGATATTCCTCAGTGTTTTTAGGTTGACTTGGTAAATAATATGAAGTTCAAAGAAAAACGGTATCCACAAATTATGATGTTTTAGATTTCTTACGCAATTTAAATAAGAAAGTTGCTTGTTACATTTTCTTGTATATTTATTATTTTCGGTATAATGGAAATTTCTCTTTTTCAATGAGCCACAGAAGCTTTTCAAATTTTTATTACAGTAAGATAAAATAATGTTAGTAAAAATACATTTTCTCACATTATATTTTTCTTAACACAAACTAATTTTTATTAGAAACTTTATAATTATTTAATGCAAGTAAATAAATATTTTTCAAACTCTTTCAATATTATAGTACTTTCAGCACACATAGCAAGGCTGATTTAGACTATACGTTTATATGATTCAACAGTCTAAACGAATTAGAAATATATTAAAATTATTAATTTATTTAATTTTTTTTAGCAAAAATAAAAATATATATTACTTATGCTCTTTTTTCATAGATAATTTTTTTTTTTATTTTTTTTTATTCAAAAGCGTTAAAGCCCAAATTTATTTGCTAAATTAATTTTTTCTAATCGTAACTGAACAACCTTAGATAAAATATCACTTGCTACAATACATGAAAATTAACTTCATTTATCAATCTGAATTGAAATATATATCAGTGCATGTACTAATAAGAAGCTTAAAGTGTTACGTTTAATTTATTCCAATATAAATGGAATATTTGGTTCACAAGTGCATTATTCGAGTTATTTTTTAAATATTAATCTAGCGTTTATGAACTGTACTTTATGTATAACTATAAATATAAACAAAAGAATCCGTTATGTATAATTTTAAATAAAAACAAAAGAATCCTTTATGTATAATTATAAATAAAAACAAAACAATCTTTACAACTTTATTTGGCAAAATTTCTGTAGGAAAAAACTAATAAATTTATAGCGAGTTTCTATTGACTTATATTTAATTTTACATAATATAATGTATAATAAAGTGCTAAGAGGTTATTATTGCTCCATTATAAAAATATTTTTATGAAAAGTTCTTGCATTAGTAATATTTTATTGTATTACAAATGCAAAACCTTTATATAATTATCATATATCTCTACTATATAAAGTTGCCTAATTAAAAAGACTTTATTAATAATCTTATTAATTGAGAATTGTTAATATTCTTTTCAAATTTTTCTTTTTTTTTAATTGATTAGAGACTTATTTTATTGTCATTCATAAAAAAATATTCCAGTTTTATTTTTATAAAAAGAAATTGTCTTTTCTTTAAATAGGAAACTATATACAATATAATTTTAAAATCTTTTTTTATGCTTTGTTTTTAGGATTTGATTCATTAGATTTTAGATTTGAATTTTTAAATTTAAAAAACTAACTGGAAATAAATTTTTGTTATACTTATGATTTTTATTGATCTAAATTTCCGAAAATACTTTTGAATGTAATGTAATCTGTTATGTAAGTTCTTAGTTATTAAAAAAGTAGAACATAATCATTAATTTGTAGCAATGAATCATGGCGAGAAAGCAATTTCTCATCTGTTTAGAATAATCAGAAAGTTTCATTTACATTTAAGTAAACATTCTCCCCTTTCATTCTTTCCCTGACTAGCAGGAAACATGCTTAAATTGTAAAGGAAGTCACACATGAATAGTTTTCTCCCTGGAAACAAACTCCTCTCACATATATAAGAATCCGTTTGAAATAGTTTGTCGAATACTTATAAAAATTTTAGAAAAAATAATTTTAGCCTTCAATATTCAACTGTCTTGATTATTAAGTTCGCAAAAGTTTAAGGAAATTTATTCACAGTAAGGATTAAATGAATACATATAATTAAAAATAAAAACAAAAGAATATTATTTAATTTGGCAAAAGCACCAGATTTATATGAAAAAAATTGATAATATTCTATTTTTTTCTATTGACTTTTCAATTCACGTAAAATAATACATAACAATATACCATGAATTCTTCTTTCATTATAAGAAAGTATTTTTATACAAAATGGTGCTGCACTCGCAACATAATATTATGCGCTCGCGTGAATGAAAAACATTTATAAATTATATCTTTTTTATATAGTCTCTTAATTAAAAAGATTTTGTAGATAATATAGTATCTTAATTTAAAATTAAAATTTTGATTGAGAGATATAAATTTTCTTAGTGTATTTATTCTTTCTTTTATTGATTAGAGACTTATTTTACTGTCATTCCTAACTAAAACGTATCTCAATTATATTTTAAATGAATTTATTTATATTTTTCATTAATATGACTTTAATGACCCAATAACTCGTATGTGGAATATATCATTTTATGTTTAAAAGATAAATTATGAAAATTAGTTTTTAATTCAAATAAGAAGAGTAAAGTAAATATATAACCACATTTTACAACAAGAAATTCTCTGGTTAAGATTATTATATTTAAAAATTTCTTTTATACCTAATATGGATCGCGTTTAAAGATAATCATTTGTAAAACTATCGTATTAATAATTTGCTTATTTTAAAAATAAATTTTGTAATAAAATAATTATTTTCTGTAGGTTCAAAATTTAATTGCTTAGATTGTAGCATTAATATGATTTCGATTCTCTTATACATTATTTCAATAGGATCATTCCATTTCACACACATTCTAAAATAAAAAAGCTAAAAATATTTTCTGCTTTAAAAAGTTTAGCTCATCTTTAAATATAAGATAAAATTCCATTATTTTGCTTCAGAACAGTTTACTGTTTAAAACTTTGATTATTTATATTCCTCATAAATCTATTTTGTTTTAAATCTGCAATAAATTTCTAGTAAGGAATATTATTTTATTAAATATTATCGTTACGTCATCTAGAAAAATTATTACATGTATGCAAATAAAAAAAATATATAGAATAAAATGATTTTCACAGCAGAACAAAGCTAATATCAGAAATATTGTAGTTTATTTTTTAATCGAGAAAATTTCTAATATCGTAAAATGTTTAAGAAATAGTATCTTTTTAATATTTATATATTAAAATAATGACTTTATATGGCAGGGGTGGCCAAACTTTTGGGATCCGGGGTCTACTCCACATTTATAAAATCGAAGGCGGTCTACCAATGGCAGAGCTAAATTAACGTACATATTTAATTTCGGTAACAAGAAAAAATAGTAAATTATGTAATTTAAAAAATAAAAAAAAAACTTACTATTAATATTTACAAAACAAAAATTTACTGATGAAAATAATCAAAGTATTCATACATCAAAAAGTGACCATCCTATTCACTTCGTTTAGTTGAAATGTGGCACTGTATATCTGCGACAAGTTTATCATACTGTGGCTGGTACGAGCTTATTGCAATCCATAAACATGAAATTAAATGTTCATCTGTTAAATGCGCCAATGTTTGTTTTTTATTCATGGTTGGAAAAGCAGATTCTCAAAGATATCTTGATCCAAAGTATGATTTGAAATACAAAATCAATTTGTAAATATTTGGAAACATTTCCTCAGAAATTATTTTCCAAAAATCAGTATCACTAAATATGCTCTCGATTTAAGAAATATATTGCATCTTAATTTAATAATTTCTTCCTCGACCTTGACTCATGTGATACCTATTAAATGTCCTATTTTTTCAGATACGCTGTCCATCAATGTTGACATTTTCATAGTGACATCATTGTGACAATGTCCATCAATTTTGACATTTCCATTAAATGGAAATATTATAAAATTTATTTATTTCAAGCTAATTAGGTCAGCGAATCTTCTTTCAAATTCTTCAAACAAAATAAGTATTAAGTGAAATCTTCGAAGTCTCGGTTTGGATTATGGATGCACTCTTTCTCCATGTTTTTAAAGTTTCTCAATTCATGTTTTCTTAATTGAGATACATACCTTTCCATAGTTTTTTTGAATGTTTTGATCGCGCTCATCATGTCCGTTTTATGTTTTATATCCTAAACCTTTAATCATAAATCTTTAAATCGTAAATCTTTGCAAAGTTTATTTTGGGTTTTAAAGCGTAGGCTGTAGTAAATTTTTATTTTAAACAATTCATTGATTTTATGTGATAAATTGATAATAAGTCATAAATTAAATTGTTAATATCCGAGGTCATTATCGGGATGGTCGTGTGGACTACTTAAAATGTCTTCGTGGTCTACCAGTCGACCGGGGTCGACGTCTTCGACACCCTTGTTATATGGTGTAACAGTAAATAGTGTTGATTTTTTTTTTCAATATAATGTTTCCTTAAAAAGAAATAACACGTGTATAATATTCTTGGCTACACACTTATGAGACAATCATGTTATACTATTGCCTTAAGATGATACTTCTGTTTTATTATCAACATTTGAAGTGTATGTAAAAAGAAATTAAAGTAATAACGAAATAAAAATCAATATGCAGAGAGTAAACTTATTAGTTAATTTTTTCTTAATGCACAAAAAAAACGCAAATTAAATGAGTTTTAGTCATTAAGGTAAATGTTATTTATTATGGACGTCACAACGATTTTACTATAACAGCCATGAGCTCTTTCACTGGAAATTAAATAATTTCCATTTACGAATTTTATTTGTTTATTTCAGTCATAACTAGTCGATAAAAAAATGCCATCAAAAACAATAAAAACTGAATTAAATTAACTAAAATGTAAGAGATAATTAGCATAAGCAGGAAAATTATTAAAATTTAAGTTAGAAAAGATAGCAAGCTTGTTAGTAATTTAAAAGTACATATGGATTTAAAATTTTTGTGTAATAAAATCGCCTAATTCAATTAGCTTAGGAACTAAAATTAAAAATAATAATGTATAAACTCGCATTTTATTTCTAAAGCAACAAATTTATAGATTATAAAATTTTAAAGTTGAATCTTGGCGAAAAAATAATCAGTATTTTAGATACTTGGCGTAAAACTCAGGCTGAGTTTTAGTTTTCAAAGAAAAGTCTCCAAGGAGTGGGGTTTGAGTGATTAAGACCGATCAATCAAACCACCGATTAGGGGGAAAGCAAAAATAAGTGGTTTCTGCTATGTGAAAATATACGTCGCGGCCGCTCTCGGTGAAAACTCTGCGACGTATCTCTGCCGTCGCAGGCCGCTTTCGAGCAGGTATATTTCGACGTATCCCTGCCGTCATGAGCCGCTTTTCGATCAGTTTATTGCGACGTAACAGATACGTCGCGGACGCTGAGTCGGTTAAAAAAATAAACTTTCTTAAAACTTACCCAGAATTCTTTTTGGTTGATTTCTGGCTGTCACAAACATAACAAAAAGGGCTTTCATGCGGAAACATTTATTTAATGGCAATTACTTCAGTATATTTTCCAGAGCTACTGTCATTTATTTTGCTTTTTAAACATAATTTTGTTCCGGGTACGGAAAGATTGCGATCGATTAGAATGACCCTTCTGTACCACCCAGTGCGAGACCTAAATGCGAAAACAACTATTGGAGAATGGTCATTAATCTATAGAGTCATAAATCAATAAAAGATGCTTCTATTTGGATTCAAAAACAATAGAAAGTGGAATTACAAAAGCAAATCTAAAATGAATATTGATTAATGAAATTTTTACCGTTATAGTAAAAATTATCTAACAAATGACAAAGAAGGTTCTGAATAAATTTATTTTTAAAAAAAAAATATTTATATTTGCCATAAAATGAATCGAAAATCTTATATTTGAAT
This sequence comes from Latrodectus geometricus, assembly GCA_026290005.1. NCBI lineage: Eukaryota > Metazoa > Arthropoda > Arachnida > Araneae > Theridiidae > Latrodectus > Latrodectus geometricus. Next base: position 26,808 of record JAPDSC010120574.1, on the reverse strand, counting down.
ATTTTTTCTAATTTATTTTGAGATTTATGTACATAAATTTTATGTAAACTGTTACGAACTTCATATACTACAGGCTTTATAAATCTACAACTTAAAACTCAAGTCACAATATTTTTTAAAAGTTTAAAAGGAAAAATTATAATCATAAATTAAATTATCTTAAAAATTATGTTATAGTTGATGTCATTGAATATAATTAATGCATTCATTTAAAAATCTAATAATTAGTTTATTAAAATTTCAAAAATGTTAACAAGAAAGATTAGTCTTTCAAAAATCTTATTTAAAATAAATATTTTGAATTAAAAGTGAGATGCATACAATACTTACAATAAGTAAAGTTTTATAATTGGTATAATATTAAATTTCTTTCAAAAAATAATATACTTTTTACTGGATATTTTAGCTAAAAGTATATTACAGTGACTTCTAAAGAGAAGTTAACAAAAGTAAATTTCAGGAATGTTCACATTTAATCATTTCATAAGAAAATGTGAGGTATTTTTTAAAAATAACATTTTACACATATATCCGTCAAAATTAAAATAAATTATCTTATCAATCTGGCTTATAAATGTACATAATTAATTTCAATAATTAGAATATAATTTTACAATAATATTTACATAAAATATTACACTGTAATTATGATTTGTAACTCAAATTTAAGGTACATTCAGTGCCAAAAAAGATTTTGGGAGGAAATTTCATGTGGAACTGCTGTTTGTTTTTAATAATTGGCATTTTAATTATATGGTAGTTTAAAGAGTAAAACTGCTTTTACTTGATGCATACATAAATTTGTGAACAAACGCATTTTGTTGCAATTTCGTATGTTGTCTAAAATAATGCATTTAGCGATGGATATTTCTTTTTTACAGTAAAGTATATACTATTTATAAAATAACCAAGCAAAAAATTCTTGTCTTAATTAATTTTATATCAATATTCAATTAACATATTGCACATAAGCAAACATAAATCAGATTTTTATTAGAAAAATATATTTAACAATATTTATATTTGCACAGTAATATTCAATAGAAAAGAATAAAATCCATACAATTATGTTCCTAGTTTAAATTATTTTTAATACTTAATCAAGTTCAAATATATTTAGGCACAGCTTGTAATTTTTGGATCTAGCGCCGTAAAATCCTACCAACCAACAATTAAATGTATTGAATAATTTAATTAATTTAGCTTTAATGAAATCTAGCCTAATTTAACACGACCTCCATCAAAAGCGAAACTCTCATTGTAAAGAAAGAAAGAAAGTGATTTCAAATCACTGTCTTCGTGCCAAAAATCAAAAAGGCAGGGCATAACTTGAAAAAAAAAAGCCAAAGTGGAAATCAATAGGTTCGTGCTCGTGATGATAAAAGTGCGCCTTTATTCCACTCTCTTTACAATCTTGGAGGGATGGTTGCATTTGATGGTTGGTAACGCATATCACTGGGGTAGATATGTCAGTAATTGACAGTGAGTGTCTCTGATAAATCTGAATGTCTCATTCGACAGCTTATCTTCTGGGCCTATGTCAAGAACTTCAGAGATAACTGCTGCTGCTACTCATGTGTAAAATGAAATGTTTTGTTCTGGTATCTAACACTTATTTAACACGGCAGAATTAAATTCTACAATTAACATCTCCTTTGTCACGAGTAAAAATCAATTACAAGTATTAAAGTTCTTACTTTAAATTCTATAAAAAATAATCTCTGTCATTTAAGTATAAAAAAGAAATTTGAACTTTTGACTCAATTATCATTATTTTCATTTATATAAAAATATGATTAAAGTTTATTTAAATATGAAAAAAATAAATCACACACGTATATTAAAATGTTTAAATATATGTTTTTATTTTTGTGTTATTACTCACTAATAACCAGAAAGATAATGTCACATTTTTTAGTTTGGTATAATTTTGCATTAGAGTTTTGTAAATATTTCTCTAAATATAATATTTATATTTAAAATGTGAAAAATAAATCATATATTAAAATGCTCAAATGTATGTTTTTATTTTTATATCATTAATCACTAATAACCAGAAAGTTAATGACAAATTTCGTAGATTGGTATAATTTTGCATTAGATTACTGTAAGCAATATTGATGTTTAAAAAAAATCATATGTTTAAATGTTCAAACTTATGATTTTATTTTTGTATCACTAATCACATTAATAACCAGAAAATTAATGTCAAATTTTGCAACTTGGTATCATTTTATATCAGATGTCTGTAAATATGAATTAAGAGATATTTCTTTATAAGCTTTTTAAGGGAATAAACAATTTTTGAGTGTAAAATTCCTTTTTAATATCTTAATATTTATATTTTCACTTAGATTAAAAATAATAATGCATAAAATAGCTCATTTAAAATGTGTCTGAGGATTCAGTACCAGCAAATTATTAATCAATAAAATCAAATTATATAAAAAACTAAGTTTGGATATTGTCAGTTAAATTTAATATTTTGTTTTGTAATTATAAACAGCCATTTGAAAACTATCAAATAACTTACTAACTATAAGTTAACACTTACTGAAACATAAATAATTTACAAGTATTTAGAAAAATATGGTAAGTTTAACTTATGAATATTTATCTTTTTTTATACCTTATGAAAAAATAATGTTTTTTTAAAAAATTTACTTTATTGCTACACAATAAAAAATTTATAAAAATATCTCAATATATATAGAAGGATATAATGATAATCATTGAACAACATTATATAATTTTTCTATGTTATGTAGAAAAGTTAGTGTTTTTAAAATAATTCTTAATTAATACTTAATAAATAAGTTTACTTAATTCTAATTAAATGAGTAAGAAAATTTAGTAGTGCCTATTTAAGAACATAAATGGAAATAACACTGTAATTTGAACTTTAATTTTTTATGAAAATTACTTTGTAAAAAATAATATGAAATTTATTACAAACCCTTTTTCTGAAATGAAAATAGAATTAGTTAATGGATTTTAAATAAATGTTTTCAAGTTAATTTTTTAAAAAAATTGTATTATGTCTTTATTTATTTAAAAAATCATGAAATAATCATTTCATTTACAAATGGATACTAGATATAAAATCAAAATTGATTTCTCAACTTATCAAATTAAATATTTACAGGGTTATATTAGCTACAACATCATTGTTTTACAATGTTTCTCAATTTGCCAAATATTAAAAAGGGATAATTAATTTTATAAAGAAGCAGTTTTAAGATTTTTGAAGAAAACTATTAACACCAATAAATTTAAAAATATTAAATTATTACATAATATTTTTAGATTTTATGTTATTTTTAAAAGTAACTGACACGGATGATGTAACTTTTGAGCTTTCTTATTAATATTTGTTTTTTCATAAGGAAACATATCCCTAAATGTTTTTTTTAATTTTTATTTCATTATGTAACTTGATTAAATATTTAATTACATACATAAAGCATGTTATTTATTAAAATTATTGATATGTTATATTTATTAACTGTTAATATTAGATTTCTTGATTCAATTTCCCAGTACTTCGGACAGTATTAAATCATAATTTAGAAAGAAAAATTCTGCAAAGGATAGAATTTTACAATATAAAGAAAATGATCAGCATGATATATATCTTTATTTAAAAAGAATGAGAATTATTGAGAGGTACGAGGAGAGGAAATCTTTATTTTATTATCTTTAAAAGCTATTCAGGAATCCAATCCGTATAAAATCTATATTATTATTTAATATGGGAGTATTTTTTTATTTTATGCAATAAGTAACTCTTAAAATTAAATAATATTTATTTTTTAACTTCAGTTTTATTTCTAAACATCACTGAAATTTGCAATAGTGATTGAAACAAAAACAAAAATTCAACAATTTCCTCTCTAAAAAATAATATTTCATCTTTATTTTTGAGCTTCCTATGAAAGTTATATTTTATTTATGAGAAAAGTTACCATAAATATAGTGAAAAGAATGAGTCATATCTAAGAATTTCAATATCATAAATTGCGTAAAACTTTAATTTTAGTGTCATTCAAATAGATATCTCTTCAATAAATTCCTCTTAAATTGAAATGCAATATCAAACCCTATTATGTTAATGATCAAGAAATCAATAGTTTAAATGAAAGGACGCAAAATGATTGAGTTTGCGAAATTCTTTAAAAATATAATGCGACTAACTATTTCATTTCAGTTTGATTAAGAACTGCCATTAATATGCGAATCGTAATTGTTTTCAGAGAACTCATTTGGGTTGAATCAGAGAAAATCTTTAATGAATCTGCTTAAACTAATAAGAATTTGCATTTCCTTATTAGAATGTATATGTCTATGATATGATTTAAAGAAAAATTCGTATTCATGTATAATGATTATAAAAATTCATTTTTTAAGATATCCATTTTATTATACAACTTTTAAAGTATTCATTCGAATGAATAAACAATTAATGAAGTCATTTTTATGTATCAGATATTATTGGTAAACTGTATATAAAGATGTTAAACTTTTTATATATTCACTCTTTAATTCCATCTTGGTT
>JAPDSC010120574.1:0-12253 GCA_026290005.1 Latrodectus geometricus | reverse complement strand
ATTAATTGTACAAATATAATTTATAATACAATAAATGATATTTTTTAAAATTTCAACTTCTTAAAAGATGATTTTGCTCAAAGAAAAATATTTTAGAGTGAACCTAATAATAAAAGGAAAATTCCAAATTAATATGTGTTAATTACTAAAATTAACATATTGAAATTTTATTTCATTTCGTCGTGAAATTTTATTTCTAGTTAAATTATTTTAATGTAATATATATGATTTAACTTTCCCTGTGTTATAATTTAATTAAAAATGTAGTAAAAAATGTAGGAGCATTTTGCACTAAATTATGTATCCCGTATTATTTTAATCTCTTATACTAAATCCGGCAATTTTAAAAGAGTGTATAAGATGACAGGCATGGAATTCTGTACCTTAATTTCATCAAAGTAAATTATTGTAAATGCAAATTAAATAAAGCTAACATTTTTAAAAACTTTTGTAAAATATATTATATTTTTAACAATAATTGAAAACTGCAAGGAAATTTAAAATTATTTCTAATTTAGTACAAAGGTCTTGTCAAAACTATATATCATTTTTTTAAATTTTTTATTAAGTTAAATTAATTTGCTTTTTGATATTTGGATATTCTTACTTTACAAACAAAAGATATAAGTTTACAAAACTCATATAGATCTTATTTTACTTATATATTAAAAAAATAAGTTAGTTAAGAATTATTGTGGATGCATGTAATTTATTTTTGCAAATTAATAAAAAATTACAGCCTTGTATATAAGAAAAGTTTTGCTCTTCTGATAGGGGGAAGTTTTGTTTTATTTATTATTTTCTTCAAATGATATTATTATTAAGAGTTTGTTAGTGTTCTTATTGATTTCCTTCTTATTTTCTGTATTTTTTGCTTCAAATTTTCAATGTTATTAATAAGCGATTCTATTGAATCTGATTTGTCTGCTATAAAATTCAAAAGAAATTCGGAAAATTAAATATTATAAACTACATTTAAATATCTTATTCTTTAAAAGGTTTTCAAAAATTGTATCTATTATTCATTCAAAATAATACCGAGCTGGAAACCGAATAAATAGCTCTCTATAATTCGGTTCAACTGTTCTTAAGTTCGAATCCCATCTAAGACAAGGATTTAAGTAATGGTTTGAAATTCTTTTGGTAACGTAGTTTACAGTCTATTTAACACTCATGTGCAAAAAATTAGCTTTGAGTGACAAATAAACTAAATGATTTAAAATAAAAACTGAGATATAAATTTTATTTATATAATATTTTAAGCGATGCCTGAGCTTGAAAATCTAAACAAAGCTTAATAAAACACTGTAAAGAGAAATTAAGCAAATAAAAAGTAACTTTGATATCATTTTGTCTTTATTCAAGAATAAATTATTTCAATTTACTTTTGAAACTTCATAGCAATTTGATTCATCTCAAATCTCGAAAATTAAAGCTATTAATCTGTTTCTCCATTTCTTTGGCAACTATAATACATTTCTTGATATAAGGAAATTTACCACTTCATTTGTTTCAAGGTTGGCGCAAATTTTCTTGGAAAGAACAATCTAAAACACTTACTGCACAATCTCATGAAGAAGCATTAGCATTAATAACTTATTCAAGAATCCCTGACAGTGCTGCAAAATGATTAGTTGCATGAAAAGAAATGGTGCAAATAGCATCCGTCGAGAATACAAATAGAAATATGGTACTTATGAATAGATAGTAAAGAAAGTCATTGTTTAAGAAAAGCGTGCAATCCATAAGCATACTTATGACAATGATTCGTCCTGTCTCTATCAGAAACATTGGGAAACGAATTATTGGGTTACGTAATGGGGTTGAAATATTTGCTACAGGCAGCAGGATCGATCTACAATAAATAAAATATATTAATACTGTAAATAATGGGACTATAGGAAAATAAAATATAGAACTCCTTCTTTATTCAAAGCAATAGCAAAGATATTGATTTAAAAATATCTATAATTTATTAAAAGGAACTTCATTTATTTTCTATGGGAACAAAATTAATTTCTTGCATGTTAGAATAACATTTTTCTCTCTCATTTATTCTGTCTTATTAATAAAACTATGTTATAAACACAAATATATAATGATGTAGAGCAGATTACTAAATTTATTGTTTAAAAAAATTACGTGAATATACCTAGTTCTGATGTAAGATGTATGTAATAAAGTCTTATGCAGAAACTAATGCGGCCAAATATATATTTTTCATTTGGGAGCTGTAAGGATGTTTATTTGAATTTATACACACATTGATAACGGTGTTTACATAGTATTTCAAATATTTACAAATATTTGAAAATGAATGAATTAATGAAAAATTTTATTAATAATATATTAATTTAAAAAAAATTTCAATTTAAAATAAAAAATTTCTCAGGAAATTAAGATTTTTTATGTTTGTCTTAATTGTAGAAATTGTTCATTTTTTCAGGGAGAAAAATGATCAACAATATTATTAATAAAGGAAATATGTTTTAAATAAGAAATATTTAACGCCAAAACTATCAAAATTTATTTTAAAATTAAAAAATGAGTTTTTGATGAGAAAAATAATATGATCACTTGCAAAAATATTGATATATATGAAACTAACGGAAATATTAACGGGAACATTTGCTATAAATATTGCATTTCAGATTACAACATTTATGTAAATTAAGATCTATTGCCCATAAAAATAAAATTTTTTTCCTTGCAATTCGCTTATCAATTTTATATTAATAAAAAATCCCAGAATTAATAAGAAAAACTATTTTATATTTTTTATTTATTTCTTAAAAATATATTATAAAATATTTCATAAACTACATTGAAAAAATACTAATTTAATGTTATAGATAATAATTAAATTTTTTTTATAAGAATTGGTAAGATTTGATTAATCACAGTTGCAAATTATTAAAATGTATTTAAAAACATTAAGTATTTTGTTGTAAATGTTGTTTAATTATTTCTACAAAATTAAATTGCTTATAGTTTAATTTTGAGAAGTATTTAATTTTTTTAAAGGAATCATCAATTCGGTAATTTATAATTAAAATTAAATTTTTATCAGCTTTGGAAATTTAAAGATCTCTGTAAATCATCTTTTTGGTGAAAGAAACCTATGTTAAGAATATCTTAACATAACGCATTTATCATTGATTTCCTCATATGTATGCCAGAAAATAAAATTCTGTAGTGATATGTTTAATATTAAATACTTGCCTTACTCCATCAAAACTCAAAATAAATTACTTTAAAAGATTGAGTATTTTGTCTTTAAATTTAATAAAAAAACTGCAAAACGTAGAATATAAATTCTTTAAATTTACTAAAAATGTATTATTACTTGAAAAAGAAACAATGTAATTACGGAAATGAGTATTCCCTTCATAGACGTAATGATTCTATTATTTAAATGAATTTCAAATACTTGCATATAGAAATAAATGAATGCTTTCAATTTTATAAATTAATCTCAATAGATAAATTAATTAATAGTTAAATAAATAAAATCCATTTGACAGTGGAGGATCACTTTAAGTAATTTAAAAATTAAATTAAAAGGAAAATATCAAAGACATCAATTGAATTATAAAACATCAGAAAATTTTAGGGTAACCTTTAAAAATGTACAAGAAACTACAGTTTTTGTGATGAGTTCAGTGATATTAAAATTGTAATAATAAATTCGTATTTTCTGTGTGTTTTCATAAGCTTTTTCAACTTTACATCAAAAATGCTTTTCTATTAACTTTTTTTTCATTTTTTATATTTGTGACATTTATGACTTTCTTGGACGCTCTTCTTTTTGAAGAAATATATACCAAAGATAAGTGAGCGTTTTTTTCAATTTTATATGCCTCGCAAATTTTAATAATCGTTTTATTGTATTTCATATTAAAGTGTTCTAGTTTTTAAAGAGTATTTCATCATGAAGTGTAGAAATAATAAATTTCTAATCAACCGAAATATTTTTACTAAAGGGTACAGTTTATTACTAAAACTATTATAGGGAATATATTTTTAAATTTCTCTTGACAAACAGGTATGTTAATTTTTATGAAATAAAATAATTAAATTTCAAAAACTGTCACCAACAGGTTCAAAAACTTCAAGTCAATATTTAGCAATATTATGAATATGAGGTAAAATCATTTTTCTCGTGATATTAATAAATTTGAATATGTGAGTGATTATTTAATATAATATTACACTAGGAAACTTTAGCCTGCAAAATGTTAACCATTTTTAGCATACATAACATGCAATTGAATTTGCTGTCATCATACAATATATTTGATATTTCAATAATATTAAATGATATGAATTTAGTTTATTTTAGATAAATTGTTAATACTATTTTAAAAATACTTACTGCATACATCCTTATAAAACTAACTTGGTTATGCTAAGATCTAATTTTTAAATCTTAGACATTTTCTTAATCCTAAATATTAACTATTACAATTTAATTTAAATAAATGCATTCAATTATACAACATTTATTTATATTATGAAATGTCAAACATTTAATTATAAATATTTATGTTTATAGAATATACCCCTTAGAATTATAATAAATAATTAAGTGTTAAGGATATCTTTTTTTCCAAAATGTTTGTTTTTTTATGTTTTCCTATACATTACTAAAAATTTCTGAAATAATACAATCGATTTCATTAAAATTGAAGCTAGTGTTAACTTAAATGATTATTTGATAGTTAGAAATACTAATTTTCAATTAATCCAAATTAAAACCAGTTCACTTTGTTGTCCTTCTTTTCACATTATAATATGACATTCACATAACTAAATTTATATATAATACCTTTCTTTTTATAAAAGTAACAGTTTTAATTATATTCAATAACACATTCAACATCAGAATTCTGCAAACTGCAAGTTATTGTATAGTATAATCCTTTTCATTAACACTAAACTTAGTGTTAACTTAAATAATTGATTGATAATTAGAAATACTAATTTAAACTTAATTAAAATTGAAACTATTTCTCTTTCTTGTCATTTTTTCATATAAAAATAGGATATTCATATAACTAAATTTAATATCTTTCTTTACATTAAAGTAACTGTTTTAGTTATGTTCTATAACATATTTAACATCAGAATTCTGCAAACTGCAAGTTAAAAACAGTTATTGTATAGATTAATGTACAGTGTAAGAAATAGTATTATGATTCAACTAATTGGTATAACATATATGTTTTTAATATAAAAAATGTAATTTAAAGTCTATATGAAAGTAAGCAATCTTACATCTTCCTTATGGAAGTTGCAGTCAGGAAGTGATTCAATTTAACTTTGGAGATATAACTGTTTTGTTTCATAGACATCATGTACAAAATTCTTTTCCATCTCCCACAGTTAAGACTCTTAGTTGTGTAGTTTCAGTTCTTAACCACGAAGTTAGAGTCATGGCAGGGGAGTCGTTGCATCAGGGTAATTGCTGTGGCTAAATAGCCTCAGTTAAATTGCATCAAGTTACGAGAAGAGCTTTAATAGTGAATAGGAAGGGGATATTGATTTTTCATTTACTTCCACACTTCAGGAAGGAGATGCCTCTACATACCTTTGCAGATGCAAATTAAGCTGAAAAATATCTTTTAAACTGGAGGAGTCTCTAATTGGTTAAAGAGGGTATAGTGATTAGGGTTTTACGAGGATCAAGTAATCATCTGAAAGAAATGAGGAACAACTTTCTTAAGAAGCTTACTTTTTTTTTCTTCCTCCCTTCCCGTGATTAGCCAAGTCGTAACAAGTTTCCTCGCAGATATATCGAATCTAGGGATGACAGGATAAATTAAAAGCATTTCAGTTCATGTTCTTAGCTAATGAAAGCAAAGTATATTGAAAAAAAATTGGCTTGGCTGATTACATAGGTGGAAAGTTTAGAAATTGGAAAAACATCATAAATACATCAGCTTTGAAGCTCTAATTAATTTCATTAATTATTTAAAGTTCATCAATATTTTAAAGAATAATTTGCATTTGAACTTTTCCTTCTAACAAATCATTTTAATCCTCATTGTTGTAAATAATTAATAAATTAATCCAAGATGTGTTGATGTAGTTTTTCTATTTTAAATTATGATCTTTAAATTTCATTTAAGTCTACCGCAACATGATTGAAATTATATTTAATTTCAATACTTAGTTAAAGATTTTAGATTTCATTATTGTATGGATTTGTTATATAAATTAATTATAATTAATTAAACAAAAATATTATTTTACAATTATACATTTTTATTTATTATTGATTTTTTTTTTTGATTGAACAAACATATTCAATATTTTTGTAGCATTAAAAACAATTTATTATTTTATGCTACAACTGTAGTATTATTCATAAGATAATAATTTCAAGAATATGAAGTATATAACAAAATAGGTGTAAAAGATTTTCCCTTACACTAAGCAGTGTAATTAATTATGGAATTCAAGCCATATATTAGGCCTACTCAAAATTTCTATCCTTTCCAGTTAGAACTCATCTCAACAAGTATGCGCATCGGGCCGAAAGGCGTGCTTCAGCTCAACAAATAATTTCGGACTATATTGGGGAACTAGAGTTATAGGGAAGTATTCTAGATGGGTGCCAAATCGAAAACTTCTTTGACCGGAACATAACTGGGAATGACAATTGGATTACCTTTAAAAACATTATAAAGGAAAAGGCATATTTTGAACCCGGGAAACCAGCCCCCAGTTTCCTCTAAACTGAAGTTGAACCTGCATTTGGGAATACTGTGTATATGGTGGGAATTACAAAGATCAATACATTTTGAGGACTGAAACTAACGGAAGGCTTGTCAGCTAAAAATAGCACTCCAAGATGCTGGCGATATTCCATAGGAAGAATATTAAATTACCTGATGACAATGCTGGACCTCATGCTCCTTTGAGGACTCGTAAGCAGGTCGCTAAGATAGACTGGGAAATTTTGTCGCATTCATAATACTCATCTGACATAGCACCTTCCAATTATCAATTGATTCTACCCTTACAAAATTTTTATAGGGCAAAGAATCCAAGAACGAAGAAAATATCAGACATGAACTGGTTCAATTTTTGACCTCTAGAGTTAAAACATTTTTTTAATGGGATATACAAATTGCCATCTCTCATAGAAAAAAAGTAATAATTAATGAAGGCAATTATATTATTCAATAAAGTTTATTTAAGTTACGAAAAATTTCTTTCTTTGTTTCATTCTAAGAACTGACAGAACTTTCAGTTAGAATTAATACAGAAGAGGCCATGATAGCCTGGTTGGTTAGGGCAGGACGTCGTTCTTATTATCGGAAGGTATGAGTTCGAATCAAGTCTTAAGTGAAGATCCGTCGTGTTCACAATGTCCTTCCTATTCCCTGTACAAATTAATACCTCAACGCGTGTTAGTAGACAGTCCTTGGGTCTTCTCTGGCTTCGTAACCTCAAATTGGAAGATCCGAATAGTGTTGCCATTTATGAGTCAAGTCATACTTTCACCCTCGTGATGGGGTGCTCTGTGCAAAAAAAAGGAAGACCTGACTTCAGTCACACATGAATAACAATTTTTTTTTTATTTATCCTAATTATTTTATAATTTTGACAATAAAACTATTTAGAATTTTCTTTTCATTCGTAGCGAATTCTTAATATATTTTGTTTTTTATACAAGAAATGAAAATTGTATCATTTTCGAAAATGTCTCCTGATTTTATTTGCAAATGGAGATATTGTATTTTGAAAATGATATCAAAAATATATATAATATTGTATTTTAAAAGTAATTTTAATCTAAATAAACATTTTAATTAAACACAAAATATTTTCCATAACTTAGTTAAAATTTTAATGGTTAAAAAAAAAAAAACTTGTAGAGGTAAATCAAAAATTCATAAATTTTAATAATAAGAAGATACAGAAATGCACATTTTGTGTTCTCAAACTAAAATCAGTAAGATCAAATTGGGTAGTGGACAGAATTGGGTAATTGGATAGTGAATAGAAAGATAGACATTTTCACATCAATAATATTTAATATTCAGTTTTGGATGTAGAAATAACTAAAGAACAATAATTAAATACATGGAGACATGTTTTTTATTGTATATATACGTTTAAAATCATCACACAATTAATTGTTTATTATAACTAAATTACTAATATGAAACAAAATTTCTATTTAAATAATGTTGACAACATTCTAGATAACAGATTACATTAATTATAATGCATTTTTAACTAACTTTATTAAACTCTACTTTTGCATAAGAATATATTATATCTGAAATCATTAATTATACTCCTTTCACTTCAATGTCAAAATAATATATGATTGATGATGTTAAGAATTTTTGCGGTCTAAAGAAAGGTCGAAAAATATATAATTTATATGATATAAAGTAAATGTGCTGACGTGTGTCAGTTAAATTTTGCTTTTTCTTTGAATTAACTTTTTGTACTTGCATTTTTTCCGGCATCTTCAAGAAACCCGCAATCTCAATCTCCAGAGAAAGTACATTCAGATCGATTTTCCATTAACTTTTCGCGTCTCGCCTTCAACCCTTCATTTACCTTCTTCGTTGGTTTTAAGAGACTGGCGAAATATGCAAATCAGGTGGAGCAGTGATTAAACACATTAAGGAAGAGACAACGGGAACAGCAAAAGATAGTCATTCAGAAAATATGTAAAGAATACATCAAAAACGTAATTATCTTTGAATCGCTTATTTTAAATTCTTAGATTAAATTTGCATAAAATATTAAATATTCTTTCAAAGGTATTATGGTTAAGATTTTCAAGACTTAAATTATATAATGATTTAACAATTAATTTAAAACTAGCTCAATTTATAATTAATATATTTACATAATTGCTTATTAACAGATTTATAATTGTTATGACAGGTTATACCACACACAGTTTATAATTGTACTAAACATGTATTTAATTATTAATAGAAATTCTACTAGTCATTAATAATATTTTCATATATATAGTTCAAAATGTAATTTAAATTTAACTCTTTTTTGAAAATTAATTTCTAATTAAAATTTTATAAATAAATTTTAATTTATACAATGAATTTTCAAAACAGAGTTTGCAAAAAGTTATATAACTCAGTTTTGAAAATTCCTTTCTAGTCTACGCTTTGAATAATATATCATCTGTAATTTAATTCATAGAATGTTATAATATATTTGATTTGTTTTAATATCACTGTTCGGTTATTTCATTTTTAGTCAAACAGCTTAAGGCAAAAACAACTATACAATTTATCAGATATTTTTATTGATCTAATTTAAATAAAATTCATTTTAATGGGTTTTTTTTCTTTTTTTTTTCCTGAAAAAATGTTTTTGGAAAATTCCATTGATTAGAATCTAATTTTTTTTTAAAAAATATATACATCATATAAATATTTATATAATTATTAATCTAAAAGCTTTAAAAACTTACTTACAATTATGTATAAAATTAGATTAAATTTTAAGTTAATAAATTAAATTAAACTGGGTGGTACATAAATTTCCTAGATATTTTATCTGGATTCAAAAAGAAATTTAAAAATTAAATAATATCAAAAACATTTCATAACAAAATATATATTAACTGCTTTATGCACGTCTTAAATTTAATTTATATTTGCATAAACGCTACAAAAAATAGGGGCTTGTTTGATGACTGTGAGTTAGTTTCTAAAAATTTCCTTCAATTTTGAAATATATATATGTATATGTAAATACGCAACGCTGAAACATGAATTGTTAGCAAAAAATAGTTATTAAAAAGATTTAGCTTTTAATTTTTTCTTCAAATAAGTTTTATAAAACCAAGAGATACTATATTATGCCCGATCTTAAAGCTATTTTTAGGCTGTCAGGTACCTTGGAAACTCCAATTTAAGAAATCGTAAATTTGTATCGAAATTCAGATAAAATTCCAATCTCTTTTTAAAAGTCGAAAAAATGTATTAGAACCAGATATATATATGTAATAGGAAGAAAATTCAATGATTAATTGAAGTAATAACAAATAACAATCAAGAATAATTAATAATCCGTAGGTAATAAACAACAACTTTAATCCTCAACTACAAGGAAACAAATATTGATGACAAAGAAATAAGTGTGTTATAAGAAAGAAGCAAATATAATAATTCTGGCTTAGATGTAAGCCGACGCTGATTGCGTTTCAGAAATACAGTTACACAAATTTGGAAGATTATGAGCATTGTTAGATATAGTTAGTGTTCTGAGAAGTATATTTTATGCATGGAACTTTATTCACAAACAATTTAGAAATATATATATATATATATATATATATATATATATATATATATATATAATGAATTCTTTTTAATTTTTTAGTTATAATTTTAATGATTGCGACAAGTTTGTTAATTAAAATTTCTGTGAAACATTACAAAAATTATCTACTACTGAGAAATGCAATGATAACACTCAGATTTTTAACTGAAATTTTACTAATAGTTTTAAATGTTTCATTTTAACCGTTTTAAAAAATATATTTTTTAAGCAAAATCAACTGTGCTTATTTTATAAATGATTACAATACTAGCAATTATATTCCTTTCAATTGCAATTAATATTCATTTGCAACACACGATATAATTCTAGGACAAAATAGGAAATTAGTATTTGACTAAATTTCGGATTAAATATTTTACAATAACAGCCCTACAAATTATAACGAAGACTATTCTGGTAACATTTATGTAAAAAATATCAAATGTCGTGCATACTTACACTACGCCCAAATGCATTTCAAAAGAGAGAATAACTAATGATGGACCACTATAGAACAAATTGCTTACATGCTGAAAGATATAAAAAATACTTATGTATTGATTGTTATGGTAATAACCATGAAAAATATGCTGTGTGGGTAATATGTGATCAAGCATTGTCCTAAAAGAATTTAGCTTTACAAAGACTTCGAAAATAGAACAGATACGTCATTTAGCAGATAATACCTACAAAATAGCACACGATCATTGTTCGCATCTTCAACGATTTAATAATCATTTGAGTCATATACTTAAAGCAACTTTACGACATTTTTGACAAGATGCTCCACTATTGTGTAGCTGAAGAACTGCAAATAATCTACATTCTTGAAAATGCCCTAAGATATTTGCTACCGTCCTCATTGTAGACTTTACTATTCTTTTAAATTAAGGACAAACTGTTCCTTCATAATTTCATCGGGTCGTGGTGGCCTGGTAGGTTTGAATGTTGTTTTTGTTATCGGAAAGTGGTGAGTTGGAATCCCAGCTTATCTGAAGATCCATCGTTTTCACTAATGGCGTTGGTGCACGTAATATGTATCTCGATCGCAATGTCCTCCATGTTTCCATTCCAAATTAATACCACTGGGGGTGGTAGGAGTCAAGCCTTGGGTCTTTTCGGGTTTTTCATCTCTAAGTTAGAAGCTCTTGTTGGTGCTGCCATCTATAAGCAAAAGTCGTACTTCCAATCCCAAAGGGGATGCTCTGTTCAAAAACGTAAGAGGATAATTTTGACTTCATTCGCCCAGTCTCTGATGGGAGGGGCTTTGCGTCGCCAAGTGTCAAATGTAAAAACAACAACATAATTTGATCCACCATAAATAATCAAATCCTTGAAATTCTCTTTCGAATCTGGTACGTGAATCATATACAATCATGGTCTGTCTACGCTAATGCAAATGTCATTACACTCTACTGACAAATACCCTTTTTTTAGTGGATACTATTTTTTGGTTCTCTTTCAATGAACTTTCATAACGAAGTAGCGAAATTTTGGTATTATCGACAATTAGCAATGGTGAGCCATCGTACTTAGAGTAATCTAATACTACCATTAATTTCTTGATTCAATATAGTTCTAAAACTGACGCACTATATATTAATTATATTGCATACTGTTATTTAACTTAAAAAGAGGGGAAAATATTTTCAAAATAATATAGTAAATTTAAAGTTTGATAGTTAAATAATCTATAGTATACGGCTTAGGTTAAAAAAAATACAAAAAAAATGGGGGTTAAAGAAGGTTAACCAATCATTTGCTTTTCACAATCCAGTATTACAATAACTATTCATTTACTAAAATCCAAAACAATAATTATAACTTAAGAAATGTCTTGCTTTATGTTATGCACTTTACATTAAAGTTAACAGAATACAAATATTTCTAATTGTTTTATCGTCTTATATTTTGAAAACCTAATTAAAAA
>JAPDSC010120573.1:59472-78894 GCA_026290005.1 Latrodectus geometricus | reverse complement strand
TTTTCTGTATATAATCCACATTGGCACATTATCCGCATGACCTTTTTTCGAGTTAAAGGAAAAAAGCATCGCATAATCTGTGACAATTTTTTTTGCTGAATAGTCTAAAATATGTACTGTTAATAATATGGGTGTCACATAAAATAAAAAACAGCACAGTATGGTTAAAAATATAATAGTTTGTACAGAAAAAAAAAATCTTTTATTATGAAAAAGATCTGTTTGGATCCACCTCATCTCAAAGTACGATAAGCTTTAGATGAAAGTACGAGGTCTATCAAAAGTGATAATTTCTAGAAGATTCTTGTAAAACTTATTGATATTTAGCTTCTAATAACTTTTGAAACCATGTTAGATATATTTTAAAATATATACATTTGCTTCGTTAATATTTAAATGAAAGAAATCGATTATTTACGAATTTCATATTTTATACATTTTTCTTTTATACCGCACGTCTCTGTTTTTAACTTCACATTAACACGTTTCTCGCCATTTTTTTTATTTGCTTTCGGTATAGCTTTTTATTTAAAGTCTGCTGTGTAACTTAAAAGTTTTTTCTTCTATATGACAATATACGAATTTGAATATTTTCAAAACCAAACAGCTCAAGTCAAGACAAATTGCGAAATGACATTAATGAAATGCAACTGTAATATCTTTACGAGGAACCAAATTCATTTTTGAATGTAATTGGATAAAGCTGATTATAACTTAAATGACTCAGGTGTGTCTTAGTACCACCTGTTATTTTTTTATGTAACAGTTTTTCTTTCAAAACTTTCTTGTAAGCTTTTCTAAAGGAGAATATTTTTTATCAGATAATCTGCTGCAGTGTATAATACAACGAAATTCAGAACTTTTTAAACACATAATTCATGGATTATATACAGGAAAATATGGTAATAAACTTTATTGTCTTCCATAAAAAAAATAGTAGACAACATATTTATAAAAAACTTAAATTGATTGAGTAAAAAAATTTTTCGACTTAAGTTTGCAAATCATTTTTTACACTTATATTGCTTTTAGAATATACTAAAATTTATATCAAAAATTAAAATTTCATTGGAAAAAAATTTACATTTTTTTTTTAAACTTTTATTTATCTAAATTGGAATACAATTTTACAAATGAATTGTACATAAGTTTATTTTTGTTCTTATTCTTATAACATAAGTTTATTTTTATTCTTAGTTTTTATATTTATTCTTAATTATTTCATAACTGGAAAATATGTACCATGTTATTTGATTAATATAAGAGGAAACATTTAAGAATATTAATTTAAATGCAATATCATTACATAAAATAAACATTTGAAAATATTATAAAAACATGTGCTGTATTACGAATAATTTTTAATTGAATTGTTTTAAATAAATTACTTGTTTAGTTCTATATATTTTAAATATACACATTCAGCTGTACACTTTGCAGCCGAATATGAGAATTTTTTTCTCTTTAAACAATTTAGAGTTTATAAGTTTCTTGTGAAAATATTGTACGTCGTTCCAGAATTAGAAAAGGCTGTTTCGATAGCTTTGCTGTAGTCCCTTAGTCCATTGTTGCGTTGTACTCATTAGAAATTTCACTGTGCTTTTCATTATCGGCCTCTTTTGTTAAAAATATTTGTGCCCAGCTATAGACTGACCTCCTACAAAATGAAAGAGTTTTTGCTCAAAATAGCTCTACAGTAGCTAATGTAGAGAATTGTCTTAATGGAATCGAAAACTAATTACTTCAAAATACTAAAATAACGCATACTTTTAATTTTTCATTAGTGTTCACATGATTATTGCTTCATTTCTTTCAAACATCGCTCGTTTAACTCACACATTTTCTTTTTTTCAAACAGCATTATGTTAGAAAGGAGAGACTTCATCAAAAATAAAACTTGACTTACAAAAATTTATTAAGTTTATTCTATTTTAGTTTTAATTTCTGTCATGTATTCTTTATATTTCATTCTTTAATACAATTTTTTTTGGCCATACAAATATTTATTATCATGCTTATATAATTTTGAAAATTAAAATCCAAATGCATTATTATTTAAAATCTATTTCATGTTTAAACGTTTTTATTTGAGGAATCAATAAAAAACTTTTTAAAAAAATAGAAGAAAAAAAATTTTAAAAATTTAGTTATTATACATTTACATTGTTGGCCTGAGAATGTATTTCTGATTCCATTAAATATATATAATTAATAATTATATTTAAATTTGTGTTTCGGAAGAAATCTATTTTAATTTCTGAATTAAAAACATGCAAAATGTTTTTGTTGTCTGTATAAGTGTTTGACAGTTGATGTTTTTCACTGGATTTTTTCTGAGACAATAATTAAATGTTCCCTTTAATCTGTGCTATTAACATTTAAAAAGATATCAATTAAAAACCAGGTAAGAGATTTATAATTAAAGGCAACAGAGCGCCTTGCCTAATTAAAATTTCCCGGTAAATAGCAAAAGTTTGTAAATTGAGTAATGTTATAGAATATGTTCAACATCTAATGATCAACGATTGGAAATTGCATTAATAAATTGTACATTGTAAATAGGAAATACAATGTTTAATTATTTCACTTGATTAATAAATTAGAAGAAAGAAATTTATAATGAAGAAGAGGATTCACTTTTTTTTATAGACTTACTTAATTATTGATATAAAATATATATTATCTGTTACAAATTTTTAAAAAATTTTGGAAGATGTGGAGAGTATTCTTCATACTTCATTATTTAATTCAAATTTTTGCCAGTATAAATATTTTGTAACATGCTTGTATAGTTTTGAAAATTACAAATCAAATTAGTTATTATTTAAAATTTATTTGATATTTAGCGTTTTTATTTGATCTGTAATTTTGTTGGCATTTCATTAGCACCTTATTGAAAAAAATCATTTTTTGTATGAGTAAAAGTTAAAAATATTTTTTTTTCTTTTCTATTTGCTAATATTCAGAATAAATTTCTTAATGAGTATAATTTCAATTTCTACAAAAAACTTTTATCTTGAAATAAATATCATTTTAGAGAATACAGATAAACCTGGCGCATTTATTATTTTGCATTATAAAATTTCAATTTTAAAATTATCTTTGAATGTTATAAATCTGTTCAAAGAGAACGAAAATAATACCATTGCGTAAACCTTATTTAATAACCTTCAAAATAATTTATGATAAAAATAAGCTTTCTTTTTAATATAAAGCAGCTCTTATATTAATAAAGAAGTATATTTCACTATCTTAAGAAAATAGTTTTATTAAACAGACTATAAATAAGTAGAAATTTTTCACATCTAAGATAACCAATTGAAAAAACTTTTAAATTTTTCTTTAAGTAAAATGTAAGCATATAAAAGCTAAATTATTTTTTAATTCGGGCACCCATAATTCCTGGTAAAAATTTGAATCAATAAAAAATATTTAAAAAAAAAAAAAAAAAAAAAATACTGAATGTGTCTTGTTTTTGAGAAAAATTGTTCTTAATAATATATATTTATATTGTTTGGCTGAGAGTAATCCTGATTTCATTAAATGCAAAATTCAATAATTTTATTTGAATTTATGTGTACCTCCCCCCGTCCCAAAAAAATAATTTTAATTTCTGAATTAAAAAATGTATAAAACTCTTTTTATTATTGTATGAGTGTTTGCATTGATAGTGTAATGACATTTAGTTTTCTAAACTGAAAACAGATAAAGATTTAGTAATAAATATTTTCTAGATTTTAAATCTGAAAAATTGATTTTTTGGTTTCAACATGAAATTTATGTATACAACATTATGTTTTTTTTATTTAAATTTCATATAATTTTTGAAAAGTTTGTTATTCTGAGATATAAGAAACGCTCAACATTTAATAATCAACAATTTGTACTCTTACACAAATGAAATTTTGCATATAGGAATGGGAATTAAAAATATTTTTTTAATTATTTCAGTTGATAAATAAGCCAGAAAACTAAACTTATAATTTTTCAAGCCATCGTTAGGAAAATATTAATGTGTTAGAATCAATTTTCTTAATAGTGAAAAACTAATACACAATAAGTATCCTGACTTCAAAATTATAAAATTTCAAATGCTAAAAGCACAATAAAATTTATCTTCAGTAATTGAAAAGATTTTAAATAAATAAAATATTTCAAAAATTTTCTATTATAGCAAATAGCTATTATTTATTATACTCACTGAAGTCAAAAATATAACATTCAAAAGTTTGTCCTAAATGCAATTTTTTTAAAAATATCGAACACTGCTGCTCAAAGATTTCAGTGGATAAAAGCAATAAATACAATGTATAGAAAAAGCAAATACAATATTAATCAATGAATAAATATTATAGGCAATCATACCAGTGCAAAAGCAGCTATTGTGTGAAATATTGAGTTTTTAAAGAAAATAGATATATTATTAATTTCAAATCCTGTGTACCTTTCGGTCTTAATGAAATATTTAATGGCGAAATTATAAATTTTTCTAATAGTAATTCATTCTTATTCTTTCAATCTAATAATCATAAAACTAAAAGATTAAAAAGAGGTGGTCGTATTATTTATTATTAACAAATCGTATAGTAAAAAAGATCTTAAAAATAATTTTGAGTTTTATTTGGAGAAAATTTACAAATTGGAAGTTTCTTTTTCTGTAAATTATAATTGGTTGCCCAGCAAAACTTTTATTATGAAACTAACTACTAGTGATTGTAAATTTCTATTTTCATGTATAGATGATATACATTTTAATAATCTACACTTTAAGATTTTATTTTATGATCTAATTAAATATAGATATAATAAAATTAAAAATAAGAAAAATATTAAATTTCATTATTTTCCTATTAATTTCCAACATAGTAACTTTGATAATATTAATTTCAGTAGTTTTATTAATGATTTATTTGGTATTTTTCCTATAGAGGATATTTTCATTAAATTTACATTTTCTTACGATAATCCTTTTGGACATAAAATATTTAATTATAATCAATTTTGTAAAAATATTGCAGTTTCTAGAAAATATTCCAAATGTTTATGCTAATGATGAATTCAAAACTTTTATAAACCCCGATTTCGGACACATCATTTCAGGTGATCTTAATATTGTCAATGATCATAATCTTAAAGAAATTTTAAACAAAGGTACTAAATACAAACCGGTTTTTCAATTAAATAAATAAAAAGTGTTTAAAGTTATTCCACAAAATATTGATTCCTTTATCTTTAAAATTTCAAATTATTATAATACACAAGTTGATTTATTTATAATTTGGATGACTAAACTGTATTATAAAATTGAAAATTATATTTCTGATAATAATTTAACATTTCCTGGTATTAAATTCAGCCCATTGAAACCTGTAAGACTCTTAAAGAAAGCTTTATTATTACTCCTGTTGATAAAGCTTCTAATAATTAAGTATTTTTTTGTAAAAATTTTTATTTAGTTTAATTGATAAAGAAACTTTAAATTCTAACACTTACAAACTTTTGAATTCTACAGCCAACATCATAAATAAAAAATTTTCAGTTTTGTTAAACTTCTTAATATAAATAATTATAAATTACAATTTACTTATTTAACAGTCATACCTTAATTTCATAAGTTTCCTATTAAATTTAGATTCATTACTTGCGGTACTAATTCTTATGTGAATAAACCAGATTTAATCTTTGCCAAATTTCTTAAAATAATTCTGGAACAAATTATTAAATCTAAAGCTACTTGGATAATTGATAATAATAGACAGGTTTTGGACTTTCAGTCAAATAATATTATTTATAATATTAATTCAAAAATCTTTTTATAAATATTCCTATTAACAAATTGAATAATGTTCTGTATTTTTATTATCAGGATTATTGAGACTTATTGGGTGTTGATTTTGATTACTGGAACAATTTGGTTAAACTTTGTATTTATAATTATATTTTTAATGGTGAAAATACTTTTGCACAAAATTGAGGTATTCCACAAGGCTCACATTTTTCAAGCACACTTCATAATTTATTTTTACATTATTTTGAAAAAAGTATTTAACAATATCCTTTTGCTTTTAGATATATTGACGATATTTTTATTTTCAATAATTTAGATTTTAGGAATATTTCTAAATCAATTTATTCTAAAGAGCTTCCCCTAATTAAAACCAACACTTCTTACAATAATAGTGAGTTCTTAGATTTATTTATAAACACATTGAAAATTCAGCTATCTTTATTGATATTTTCGATAAAACAATCAATTTAATTTTAGAGTTAATAAACTAATTTATTGGAAATCCAACATCTCTAAAAATTTACACAATAGTACTTAATGAATTAAAACACATATATCATATTTACAATAATCTTAAATTTATCAAAAAATAAGTTAAAAAACAACTTAAAAATAATGATTTTCCAACTGATTTTATTTAAAAATATGTAGGAAGTAGGGAATCACTTGTAAGATTGAAGTAATGCATAGTTTTTATAACTACAGAAGGGCAACCCAAGCATTGAAGTTCTTACAAGAATCCAGAAAACACCTACTTTCACTTTGGTTATGCTTTGATTTTTAATCAACTTTAATATTTTAAACTACTTTAACTTCTTGATTTAACTTGTAAAAAATTTTTCTTATTACTTTTGGCAATCATATTCTACTGTATTTGATATATTTTTCTCATTGTATTGCTTTGCCTATGTATTGTTTTGCTTATTTTTTTAATGTATTACTTTGATACCATTTATTTCAATTTTGATATGGTTGTATTTTCTTCTTTTAGAAACACTCTTCGGGGGAATAACATGAATATTTTTAGACCTTTGTCTTTTGTGTTAGTGTGAAAAGGGTGTCTGTTTTGCATAGCTGACCATCGGGAGATGATGAACCTGATGAAGACGTAATCCCTATGCTTTTTCCTTAGTTATATTATATTCCATTGTTTTTCTTGATTTTGTCTTATTGGTATTAAATTGTATAGTTTCTTCTTCGTTTTATCTTTATCTATTATATAAATCTTACTTTATATATATATAAAGGATTAATATATATTAGTGCAGAAAGAGAAGTGTGGTTGACTTTAATGAAGGAATTGTTGATCAATTGGCTTCATTGAAGGCAAAAAATAAATAAATAAAAATATTTGCAAAGTAATTAATATATTATAGAACTGTCTGGCATAAAATATATCTGTAATATACATTAATTTCTTTTGAAAAATTTATATTTTTTTAAATAACTATATCAGTGTGAAAACTAAATGGAAATATTACCATTCTGAAAAATTAGTTTATTTACCTTAAAATAAAACTATTTTAAATTAGAATTTTTATATGTTTATATTGGCATAAAATAATATAATACATATAATATTTATGCTAAAAAAAATTAAAGTCCCCAGAATTTAAATTATTTAAATATCTTTAAATTTCATCAAATTTTTTCTTGGTAATAAAAATTATAAAATCATCAATAATCATAAAAGCATCTGAATGATATCATTTTTCATAATATTGTAATAAAATATTTGGATCCCTGAGTCTGTGTGTATCATTTCCACCTGTATGTATTTTTATCTTTAATCTGTATGTATCACCTTATCTCTTATTTATATAGTCTCCATCTCCTCAAATAATATTATAAATACAGAATAAGCAAATATCTTTCCACTTTTAAATTATTGTCTAATAAAGACTCGTATTCATAAAATAAAGCATTAATACCAAAAAAAATTCTTTAAGTAATGAAAATATATCATGAATTTTATTTGTAGATATAAAATCAATTATATTGGTTTCTTATTATTAATAATCCATGCATTATTTCATTTTATAATATTTTCTAAGATAATGATTAAATAGTATGAAAACAAATTTATCTAAATTAGTGTTAGAGCCTCAGGTAATGTATCAGAGATTAGATTCTTATGAAATTTAGGATTTATTGTATAATATAAGGAATATTAAGATTAATATTTTTAGTTTTTTAGTAAAAACTAGAAATTTTTGTAAATAGTTATTTTAGCAATATTGTTTATTTTATAAAAAAGGCATAATTGTACAATTTTGGCATGTTTCTAGTTTATTACAGAAGTACCATTGTGAAAAATATTTTGTATTTCATATTCATTTTTAATTTGCTCTGTATATAATATAAATAATGTTATTGAATACTTTTATTAGTTATGTAATATATATTATATAATTGTGAAATAAAGCTAACAAAATTCATTTATACTTCGGTTTCTTTTATTTACAAATATGATTAAATGCTAGTTTATTATAAAATTAAGTAGGGAAGACAGGAAATATCAGAACACCATAAAAATTAAGGTTCTTGTAAAGGGGAGCTAATGCACAGACTTCCCCACCTATCACAAAAACTGGTTGCTATAAAACTATCTATGATGCAAGATTCTAAAATATGTTAGTTTACATTTGATATGTTTGTTTTCTTTTAACCATTGAACATTTTATGCTTCTTTTTTTATAAAAATGGGTGGTTGTGCTGCTCTGAACTGTACAAATTCTTCCAAAAAATTTTTTTTTACTTTTCTGAAAGACAAAGAAAGGAGAAAAATATGGCTGAGAAATTGCCAAAGAGACAACTGGATTCCTAGCTAGTGGTCAGTTGTTTATGAGACAAGTTCACTTAATAATATTGTTTTTATTTTGAGAAACATCTTAAAAATTATAACAGTGAAAAATAATTATATTATTATTAGACATATTTGAAATATATTTCAACCTTAGTATATGTTGTCATTTATTTAGTTGGAATGTGTAATTTTCATTCTTATGAGAAATTTTATAAATGAAGACTAAGTCACCAATTTTTTAATTTTAAATCTAACTTATGAAGTTAAGTATTAAGTGATTTATTCTTAATTTTATTTTGAAGTTTTACTTCTTAAAATATATAAATACTTCAGAAAATTAAATGAAAATATTTATATTTATTGCTTCCTTATCAAATAAAATGATAGTGTTAAATAAATTGAATGCTTGTAATTGTACAGTTGTAAAACTTGCATTAGTTAATTTTGCTTGCTGGAAACCATAAAACCTCTTATATAATAATAAAAATTTAAGTCTTAGTTTTTAACATCTTTTCTAACATATGCAAAGTGTTCATTTCAGTCATTTAAAAATTAAAGTTTAGAAATGAACCAAATTCCTTCTTGGTTACAGTTGAATTTTTTATAATGATCTTTAATTCTCCTTGCAGTTGTATAACTATTTTTTGTTTTTTAGATCATTTTTCAAATAAGTTAATAGTTACTTATAAGCAAATATAAATTGTTATTTATTTACATAGGAATACTTCACAAGGGAACAATTTGAAATGTTCAATATTGGTAAAATATTAAATTGAAAAGGAATGCTCCACCAACTATTTTTGATGTACCAAATCCTGTACTTTTAACAGATGTTTCTTTGTGAGAGAAAGGTGTTGGTCTTCTAAAACAGAATTCCACAGAATCTGTCAGTAGTTCAATTCATTACTTTATTTATACAACAAGGTTCCTTAAATACTATTGAGAGATGAATTTTGTAGAAATTGCATTACAAATTGTGAGTCACACATTACTTGATGTTATGCTTATATAGTGTGTAATAATAAGTAATGGTTAATAAATTACCCATCATTTTTTGTTATGCATTTATTATTAGTTTTATTTGCACATTAAAGAAATTAATTCAAATTTTGATTTCTTTTTCTGGTAAATTAAAAACTCATCATCTATAAATGTCACAGTGAGTATATTAATATTAATGTATATAATTTTTTTGTGTGTGGAACATTAACAATTAAAAATTTTCCCATTTAATAATTTTTTTTCCATTACAAAAATTAATGCTCCAAAAAAATTTCAAATGTTGGAAAATTTGATAGAAATTGTTCAGCATATGGAAAATGTTGGAAACTTTTCCAAACTGGCATAATTATGTTATCAAACTTGCACAGCACTGTTTTAGTTTTTTTCTGCCAGAAAGAATTACACAAGTGCTTTGAAAATGTGTTCCCAGAAATCCAGAGAAAAAGCTGGTGGTAAACCACCATCATTAGAATCCAAGCATGCTATGAAATTGGTCTGTGTTTCACAATTTATTGCAGAAATAAAAACAACCAATTATGCTCAGGAAAATGACAGTCATTTATTGAATGTTCATTCAAATGACCTAATAAATAATTGTCCAAAAATACAGGAACCAATATTCCCAAAATATAGCAACAATTTTGATTTAAGCCTCGGTATTGAACAATAAAAAGATGTGTTTTATATAGTTGGTACTGTTTTGAACTGTATTTTAAAGAAAAATATCTGCAGCGAATGCAAAATTAATATCCAAAATGTAAATGATCCTGTTTGCCCTGATATATCCAACAATGTAACATTATTTTACTTGGTATTTAAATATGAGAGGACTTTGTAAACCATCATCATCTAGTATATTTAAACTTGCATTGTTAACTGTAAATGAAATTCAAAAGGGGAAATAGAAAATTTTAAGTGGAGAGCTGCAAATGACAGAAAATTTTATTAATGGTGTTATTGCAAAATCAAAGAATGTTATATTATCAATATGATGTAATGTAAAAGTAAAATTTATAAAATCTTTCATAATAATTAGAGGAAAAGCGATGAAAAACTATGACGCATGCAAAAGGAAAGCTGATGAAAAATCCTTTCTTCTGCTTCTTAAAATGAAAAACAAAACTATAAATTATTGAAGAAAAATAAAATAATTAAAAAAAAGCATTTAACAAAATTTATAAAACATTCTTAAAGCATAAACTAATTTTTAAAAAGAGAAATAGCTATTAATTTTTTAAAATACTTTTTTGAAGACATTACTTAACATAATTTAGAAGATAATTATTCTAAATTTAATTATAAATTTATTACAATTATCTTCAAAGTATATCTTCAATAAATAATTTTAAATAATGTCTTTTTAAAATTTTTTTTTTTTTATAAATTGCTTTAAGAGTATTTTTTAATTCTGTAATAATTGAATATTGTACTACCATAATTTGTTAACTGTCAAACATTAATGTAAATGTGCACATATTAAATGCATTTTGTGAAATAAAATATTTATATTGTGAAAGATATATTTTATTTAACACTTTTCTTACATTTTAAATTTTTATTTTGACTGTATAAATTTTATTTTAGATTCTTATAATGTGAGAAAGGTTTACTGTAACAATATAAAAAATAGTTTTGTATTGTTTTAGCTTTGTGAAGAATAATAAAATTTTGGAACAATATTTCTTACTAATATTTTCTCCCATAAGTTTTAAAAAGGATTGTAATGTACTATTCTTAATAATTTTTTTAGAATTTAATAAAATGGTGTTTTATTAATACCAAAAAAATAATAATAAATAAATGAAAAATAAAAAATAAATAAATAAAAAACTTTTTTGCACGTTATAAAAAATTTATTATAGTAAGTATATTAATATAATATTACTGACAAGCATTGATAGATACTTACAATATGTAAACCTATGTTATAAATAATACATACTTGCATATAGGATTATAAAGAAAAGGACAGTAGGGAAACTATTTTTTTTTTATTAAATTGTGTTATACTGTAAGTAATTTATGACAACAGTTTTCACATATACAATAATTAACATAAAACATTCCTTACATATCGTAAGTATATATTATTACTAACTAGTAAGTAATATATATTTACAATATATAATTTGAAAGTAATACATACTTAACATATGATATAATCTAAAATAAATTTTAAAGTTCTGCATTTCAGGGCTGTAACAATAAAAATAACAATATAAAAGTACTTACCAAATTAAATTATGTGCAATTACAGTAACCAAGGCCAGGAGTGTACTAATGCTATAATTGTTAAGCATGGAACCATGGGTCCAAAAACTATTTTTGTTAACTGTGAAGAACCACACTCAGTTGACTGGAAAAATTGTCCAAAAGCTCTAAAACTCATTAAAAATACCTTCACAAAAAACAAAAAATTATTTGGGCAAACATAACATTAACACATAAACAGCAATTCCCACCACTACCAAACACAAATTAAAGCAATACTTCAATATTTACATACACAAAATATACAACATTCCAACCAATCTAAATTTCTCTGCTATACATAAATTCTAGGAGAAATAATAGTTTTGTCAAACAATCAACTTATTATTTAGAAATAAATTACAGGAATTCTACTAAAAAATTGCTGAAATATATGACAACACCAAAATGAAGGAACTAATTAACTTTCTTGGAAATCTCCCAAGCACTCATATTGAACAATAAAATTAAACATCTCAACATTATAACATGGAATGCACAAGGCTATAAAAACAAGAATTAAACCTCTTCATTAAAGAATATAACCCTGACAAGAAACTACTTATTAAGAACGACTTACAATATAAATATATCAAAATTCCAAAGTATGCAGAAGCCACACTTATTAAACTACACACACTAAATCAAGATCCCATTTTAATTGTTTCAATATATATATATATATATATATATATATATATCCTCAGACTCGAACTTCACCCAAGATATAGACACCTTATTAGAGCTAAATTTTAAAATAATAATAGAGGGGGGGGGTTTACAAAAACTGGAATTGTCAACAACACACAATAATGAAAAGATATTAAAACATTAAAATTCAAATTTAAAACTTTTAACTTGACTCCCCAACCAGACTAGAAAAATACGAGCAATATTATTCTCATTTGCAAACCAACTCCTACCAAAAATAACAATACAGAATATAATAATAGAATGGAAACCGCAACTAGAATACCCTGGAATAATTAGGGATCATAGACTAACTTAAATCCCACGAATAGAAAAAATAAGAAACAAATTCAATGCAATTAAAGCCAACCTTACCCCTGTAATAGGAAGATATTCCAAATTAAATTTTAAAAATAAAAAAAAATTAATATGCATAACAATATTGAGACCTATAATCATGTAGGCCACAATAATCTACAGATCTAGAGCAAAAACCAATTATCAAAAACTAGAAAGCATTCAAAATATTTTCCTAAGGATAATTGCCAATGCCCTCTGGTATTGCAGGAATGAAAGAATAAGAAGTAAAAGAGGAATCCCAACCCTCAGTAAATACATAGCACAACAAGCAAAAAAATTTTTTAAAGAAATATTAAAATACCCAAACATCCAAAAATAAAAAATATTCCCAATTACGATCACAAAAATGAAATAAACAAAAGAAGGCCTAGATCAATTTTAAATAAGATCTAAACCTTAACAAATAGGTAGAAACAGGAAATTGGTTTACAAACAAGAAAATCAAAATCAACATGATGGAGGAGAAAAGACTGGCATTTACATGCTCTTCATTGGAGGTTTGAGTTGGTCCGTACTGAAGAGAAAACTTTTTGCACTCTCAGTGAATCAAGTCTGAAAAACAAAAAATGCATTGAAATTTTAAAATAAAAAGGGAAAAAACATTAATTTGAAAATTAAAAAATTTATATTTTATAAAAATTAGTATATTTAAATATAAATTTAACAAGCTTAAAAATTTATCGGAAAGAGAATACTGAAATATATCAAAGAAAATATATTCCTTGTTTATTAATTTAAATATATATATATATGTGTTTGTGTGTAGGATCCAAAATAATAAAGAGATGTCATTAGTTGCTAGAAAATATCGCACATTCTCGCAGAGAGTAATAAATACTCATCGTCACGAATTAAATGGGAGATTGTTAATGAAGTATGAGATTAACTTATGCTTTGTGGACACGAGCAGGTGTTCTACCGATTTTTGTTTTCATGATATGTTGTTTACTAGTACGGGAAGGTATTACATCAATGTCTTTTTACATGTTACTGTTTGTTTTATAATTTATGTAGTAATTAAAGTGTGTGTCAATTTTAAAACTGTGTATTACTTGATGATCCACTGACACACACATATATATATATATATATATCTTCTTTTCCTATTTCTATTTAAAAATAAGGAGCATTACACGTCAATTGTACCAAAATGTTGTTTTATTGAAAATTATAAAAATCCATACTGGAGCTAGGAGTTCAGCTCCAGGAATTCCAAAAAATCACCAATAGTTTTCCAGATGATGAATTAAGGTGTAGGCGGAGTCAATGATGTTATCAGAAAACATGATTGATTATTAATTTTTATGTCCTTATTTTCATGGTGTTCTTATATTTCTTGTTTTCCATTCTTTAATTCTTTATTAGATAGGCATTTAATAACATTAGTAAATAAAGAAACTAGAGTATAAATGGATTTCCTATGCTCTATTTCATTATTAAATGGTTAATAAAAAGACTGTTCTATAATATAATTATATATATATATATTTTAATATAAAGACCAACTTATATATATATATAATATGAAATGCAAAATATTTTTCATAATGGAAGTGATACTTTTATCATAAATTTAAAAATATACCAAAAACATTTAAATTTAAGGGAATAAATAAAAAAAACTTGAAAAGTAAAAAAAAGGCTTCAAAACAATAATTATTCCTATTGACAAAGCCTCATACAATAATGCAGTTTTTGTAAAAAATTCTATGAATGAATTTTAAATGAAGAAAAATCAAATTCAAAACTTATAAAATAAATAAAACCCCTAAAATAACTATTTACAAAAAAAAAAAAAAAAAAAAAAAAAAAAAAAAAAAAAATTTGTTTTCACTAAAAATCTTAAAACAAAAAACATTAACTTTAATATTCCTTATATTACTATAAATCCTAAATTTCATTAGAATCTAATAAAATTCTGAACATTACCTGTGACTGTGACATTAATACGAATAAATTTGGTAGTTTTTTTCCATTTTTTTAAATATCATCTTAGAAAATATTATAAAAATCAAATAATACATGGATAATTTATAATAAGAAACCAATAATTGATTTTATATCAAATAAAATTCATGATATATTTTCATATGACTTACTAAAATTTGTTTTTATTAGTTTCAAATAGATAAACTTTTTGATGCACTAATATTTTATTTTACGAATATGGATCTATATTAGACATTAATTTAAAACAAGTTTTTCATTGATTCATATTATTACCAAGAATTATAGGTGCTCAAAGAAAAAAAGATTCCAACTTTCATACCCTAACATTGTATTTACAGATATAAGTATAAATATAAGATATACAGATATAAATAAAAGATTTTTCTCCATTTTAGATGTGAAATTTTTTTATTTATTTTTAATGTGACAGTAGACTTAAGAGGCTACAACAAAGTTTGAAATAAAATTAATTTAAATTATTTATAAATTTTCTTAGAAAATTGTGTTCATACTTGTTTTATGAATATTTAAATTTTTATTTTATTAAACATTTTTTAAAAGTTTTTTAATTAAAAAAGAAAATACATGTTTTTTGAGAATTCCAAATTTTTTTAGAGTGCCTTTACAAATCATTGTAAATATTTTATGCAAACTGTCTAGCAAATTATCGTGATTTTAAATGTTAAATATATTTTGCTTAAAAATTATAAATAGGAATAGAAAACATTTTAACTAACAGAAAATTTCTTTGCATGAAATCATCTGGTATTCAATTTTTTATTCACTTCTACACCAAATAATCTATATTACTACTTTTGTAAAATTTAAATTGAAAAGTATTTGTGACAAGCGAAAAACTGTAAGCTTAAAATATGAATTTTTAATCAATTTAGAATATTATAAATTATTTTAAGATAATATTTTAAATTGTTTAGATAAGAAAAGAATTATTTATTAATTTTGTTTCATTTTTGCAGCTTAATGTTGCTTTTGGGATTTAAATGCTAATTGTTTTGAAAAAACTAAGAAAAAACTATTAGTTGGAATTCTCTTTCCAAAACTTTTGAAAAATTTGTTACAGATAATGTGTATTTAATATTGATATCTAAATAAGTTGATAAAAGGAAATGAATCCTTTTCTTCATGTAATTAAATAGCCATATTACATGTTACTGCTGCATTAAAATGATAAAACAATTTTTAAGCCTTTTTGAAATTTTTGAATAACACACATTAATTAAAAATAAATTATCTAAGTTCATCAATATTTTTTGAACCATGAGCATTTACCATTGCTTTTAACTTTTCTGCAAATTTACTAAATTCTTAACTGATAATATGTCCTAAATACTTCACTTTTGTCGAATAATGTATTTTTCTTTATATTGGTATGCAATTTAAATTTGCAAAATTTATTTAATACTTTAATCAAAAGCAGCATGCAATCATGACACACACACAAACAAACACACACACATATATATATATATATATATATATATATATATATAATAAAAATAATCTTTTCTTTTAACATAAAGTTATTATTTAAAAATAAAGCAAAATATTATTTACTGAAAAGTAAATTTTAATTTTCAGATATGAAAATATTTATAATCTTTTACTATTGTTTAAATACTTTAAACAAGAATAGTTAAATTATTAATTATGTTCAGCAGAGGATTAAATTCAGTCAATTTAACACTTACAATAAAAAGTATTTGATCAAATTAAGAACATCAACAATTTTTAAATATGGGATCAAATTTGGATTCCAAAATCTGTCTTATTCCTGTCAAAAAGTTATGTAAAGGATAAGAATGTTAAAGAAAGAGTACCTGAAATAACTATTTTTTAGAAAAATGATTATTGGGAATAATGCTATCATTTTTATTATTGGTAAAATAATAAAAAAAATTAATTTCTAATCAATAAAATGGTGATTATCAAAATAAATAAATGAATAAAAATGAATTTGTCATTCTTTGGGTCAGTACAAATTTTATTATAAGTGTTATTTAATTATTTAGTTAATTTCAATTTTTTTAATGATTTGAAATTGAATGCCAAATTTAAATGTTTTATTAATTGAAATTTTGCAAATTATTTAAATATATGAAATAAAGGACAGGTGAAATTAATAAAGTAAAGGGATTTAATAAAAATTATTAAGTAATAAGAAATAAATTGAAGAGTTATAATAGTAGAAATATGTTATAAGTGGTTTGGCAAAGCATTTATTTTGACTTAAGATATAATCTCATTCAAATTCCACACAATTTCAAAATAATGATAATTTTTATTATGATACTGTTATTAAATATTGCATTTGTAAACTGTAATATTTGAATAATTTATTGATAAAATATATTTGATTCTAATTATTAAAAATACTAAAATTTGAAAACATTTATCACTTATTATAATGAGTGATTTTAAATATTATGTAATACATTTTTTTATTTTAAAGATTTTTGATTTTATTTTCATCCAACCCAACTTTTTAACTTCATTGATTTTGTCAAACTATTCCTCTGTACATTCTGATGTCATTTACCACGCTCTTTCACCAATAACGATATTATAAAATGTAAACAAAAAGGCTAGACGTTTAGAAATACTATTTAAAGTATCGAGCTATAAAATAAAATTACTGTATAACAAGAGATAGGAAAGTTTATTTCTCTGTCAAGATCTTAAGTTTTCAACAATCTTTGAAATTACTTAATAAAAACCATCCTTTATTGAACTTATGCCATATCTCTATTAAATTTTTAATCCATAATGCTATTAAATTATTAATTTGTGATTTTAAGTTTTAATTCTATGATCCTTATTGCATTTGGTTTGATGAACTGATGTCAGAAAACAGATTTATTCTATTTGAAATCAAAATGAAAGATTACATATTAAAACTAAATATCATACAGTCTACAGCGGAAAATAACTTACCTGTAAAACTAAGTTAGTAATGTAAATAACAAGCATTTTTATCTTTACTCTGATTTTAATAAGATGTATTGATGTTTTTTAAAGTATAGCAATAATGCCTACTTAAAAAAAAAAAAAAAAAAAAAAAAAAAAAAAAAAAAAAAAACCTCTAGTTCACTTGGAGACAGCCAGGTAATAAAGCTAAATCCACAAAATATATTTTTATGAAAATTCAGATTTTAATTAACCTGGCAATGATGCTCACTATTAAAAATATCAGTGAAAATGTAATCTACCCTGGACAGAACCAATGATTACAGCGAAATCAATAACATAAATACGATGCATTTTTATGAGGATACTAGTTTCTAATTATAATATAATTAAACATACATTTTTATGAAAACTCAAGTTTAAGCATTACAGTTTACAGTAGACTTAAATACATGTCAAATGTTTCTACACAATTAATGAGTTATATAAATTATTACAACAGCAATTTTTAATTGAAGAATTCATAAAGTAAAAGTTGCCTAATCATCACTAGCAGAAGAATTAAAAAATTTATCACTACCCATACCTTTCATTTCCTACAAACTAATACTAAAATTTTTCAATATGATATACACTTTCAAAACCAAATAACTTCAAATACTTAAATCCCAATCATAAATGAAAAATACTTCAAGGCTTACTAAAACTTCAAACAAATTTTAATCACTCTTATCTGGTTATGTCATAAAATAGGAAGAATGCATTATGGTCCAGTAATAATTCCACCTTGTGCTTGAAATATTTCACACAGATTCCCTTGAAAATTTCAACTTGTACAATCAGAAGGATTTCAATACTACATTTATCTTATTCACAAATATTTGAAATTGAAAGTATACAGAATATCAAGAGCCTAATTCCTTTGAGATTAAATTATGCTATTCATGGAAAGGAATTTAAATGATTATGAAATTCTCAACTCTGAAGTAATGCAGTTTAATATGAATATAGACAAATTGACTTAAAAATTTTTTACTTATTAACAATATATATTTCAGGTTATACTGTACCCATTCTTCCTTGATTAAAAATTAAATGTAAAGTATGATATGTGTGTTTAGTTAAAGATATTAACTAATTAGAACTAACTTTGATGAAAAATGTAGACAATGAATTAAAATATCTGAGTAATGACACTGTCAAAATTATTCATTACAATTATATTTATAAATGTTATCTTCTGTATGTGAAAAAGATTTTTTTGTATGCACTGCACATTAAAAAATAATCTATTTCCATAAATTATCTTAATGTTACAAACATGACCCTAATGATTTAATAAAAAACAACTACACATATTCTCAAAATGGTTGTAAAAAGATTGATAAAATAAACTTACAAATTCAAAAAGAAAATTGCAAGCTCACTTGAATACACGTACATGTGCTGCCTAATGTTATGTCAACCTTGCAGAGAAATTTTCTTCATCTCTATTTGAATTACAATGCAGTACACAAACTTATATTTTATGATGTTTAGGTAATGAATTTTGTTTAATGGTTGCTTTAAATATACTATTGTTATACATATATTGTCTTATTTTTATTTGCTATGTGTCTTATAGAAAGTTATAAAATTTGTCATTTTTAAT
>JAPDSC010120573.1:0-44472 GCA_026290005.1 Latrodectus geometricus | reverse complement strand
TCGTTGTGTTTTGACGTCACAGCTATTTTAAACCAATGAAACTATGCTGATATTTAAAAAAAATAAATAATAATAAAGAAAAAAAAAAAAAAACAGAAAACCCGCCAAATATTTTTAAGTAGGCGAGGATTTTTTTTTGATTGTTTATTGTTTCTTATGTTGTGTATATTTTATTAGAAATTCTTCAAATTAGTGATTTTTGCGTACATTTATTTTGGTTAAAATTTCATCAAAAAAGGTAAGGTTTTTATTTTGTGTTAGTACTTAACTCTTGTTTTCTTCATTGTTTCGCTAAGTCAATATAATGCCGTGTATCTAGGGCACTCTTTTTTTATGTCACGGAACTTTCGTATGATCATAATTCATTTCCTATTTAATTATTAAAATTATTTCAATGACAAGGAACTATGTATAAAGTTACATTAAAATGTCATAAAGCAAACTGTTCATATTTATTTCATTAATGTAAATGATACTTTCAACGGAACTTTCAAACGAAAAAGTGGCAAAAAATTGCGTT
This sequence comes from Latrodectus geometricus, assembly GCA_026290005.1. Taxonomy (NCBI): domain Eukaryota; kingdom Metazoa; phylum Arthropoda; class Arachnida; order Araneae; family Theridiidae; genus Latrodectus; species Latrodectus geometricus. The sequence continues at coordinate 43,952 of JAPDSC010120573.1, read as the reverse complement.
AGTTGCTGATATCACATTTAAAACGCCAGATTATAAAAAAATATGTAACATGTACAAGAGAATCGAATCTTTTTAAGTTTTTGTTGGAATAATGTGAGTTACTCCTCTAGCTTTTATTCTCATGCGTTTGTCGGACTTATATCAATAGGATGTTAGTTATTGTAGTTTTTATTTTTAAACTTTATTAGTAACTAGGCACTATATCAATTACGGTCATTGTTTTGATCATAGCTGCTATAGCTCAATTAAAATAATTTTTGATTCGCTTCATTCATTTTACAGATTATGGAATTGAAATGCTTATGGATAATTTAAGCTAATATTATTTTATTTATTAACTCAATAGAATCAAAAATAATTTTGCCAAATTTAAGTTATTTATATTTATAAGCATCAAATTGACTTACAATTGTTAAAAATGAATACAGGTAAGATAAATGGAAATTTTTGAATATTCAAATGATTTTTTAAAAGGTGAAGTATACAAATCTTTGGTTAGCCTATACTTTAGGGTGCCCCCTTGATTCTCGCCAAGTTGTGGTCACGATTGAGTGCCAATAAAATAAATCGCATCTGTGCCAATAAAATCAATAGCCAAACAAAAATCTCCAAGTTTGCCAAGGCACTCACCGTACTGAATCGGCTAAGGGGGCACCCTTAACCGATTCAGCGTCCATGATGTATTTATTACGTCGCAATAAACTGGTCCAAAAGCATCCACGATGTATATTTCCGCATAGTAGAAACCACTTATTTTTGCTTTCACCCTAATCATTGGTTTGATTGATTGGTCTTAATCACTCAAACTACACTCCTTGGGAACTTTTCTTTGAAAACTAAAACTCAGCCTGAGTTTTACGCCATATATCTAAAATACTGATTATTTTTTAGCCAAGATTCAACTTTAAAATTTAATAATCTATAAATTAATAAAGTTTATACAATACATATTATTTTTAATTTCAGTTCCTAAGATAATAAAATTGCCTAACTGAATTAGGCAATTTTATTACACAAAAATTTTATATCTTTATGCACTTTTAAATTACTAACACTTGCCTTCTTTTAAGTTAAATTTTGATGATTTTCCTTCTTATACTAATTATTTCATACATTTTAGTTAATTTAATTCAGTTTTTATTTTTTTATGGCATTTTTTATCAACTAGTTAGTACTGAAATAAACAAATAAATTTCGTAAATGGAAATTATTTAATTTCCAGTGAAGGAGCTCATGTCTGTAATAGTAAAATTGATGGGCTTTCCATAATTAATAATATTTACCTTTTGTGGATTAGGAGAATTTTTATTTTTGTGGATTAGGAGAATATCATCTTTTAAGTTTACTCTCTGCATATTACACTTTATTTCGTTATTACTTTAATTTTTTTTAACATACACTTCAAATATTGAGATTAAAACATAAGTATCATTTTAAGGCAATGGTGTAACATGATTGTCATAAGAGTTGGAGCTGATAATATTATACATGTTTTGATTATTATTTCTTTTTAATGAAACATAATATTGAAAAACATATCAACAATATTTACTGTTACACCATATAAAGTCATTATTTTAATATTAAAAAGATAGTATTTCTTAAGCATCTTACGTGATTGGAAATTTTTCTTTAGTAAAATGAAATAACAAAATTTCTGACATTATCTTTCTGCTGTGAAAGTCATTTTCTTCTATATATTTTTTATTTACTTGTATACATGTAATAATTTTTCTACATGACGTAACAATAAATTTCTAGTAAGGAATTTATGAAAATAAAATTCCTTACTGGAATTATATTATTGAAATTTTTAATGTAGAAAATAGTTTTAGCTCTTTTATTTTAGAAGGTGTGTGAAATGGAATAATCCTTTCGAAATAGTGTATTTGTGATTAGTTGAAATCACATTTATGCTACATCTAACCAACTAAACATTTAACCCTACAAAAAGTAATTATTTTATTAACATACTTATTTCTAAAATAAGAAAATTATTAATATGTTAATTCTACAGATAATTATCTTTAATGTGATCTATATTAAATGATAAGAGGTATTTTTAAATATAATAATCTTAACCAGAGAATTGCTTGTTGTAAAGTCATGAAGTATCTACTATACTCTTCTTATTTGAATTAAAAATTGATTTTCATTATTTGTTAAACCTTAAATGGTGTATTCCATATACAGTTTATGGGGTCATTAATATAGTATTAATAAAAAATATAAATTAATTCATGAAAAATATAATTGAGATAAGTTTTACGAATGACAGTAAATTAAGTCTATAATCAATGAAATAAAGAAATACTGTAAGAAAATTTATCTCTCTCAATCAAAATTCAAATTTTAAATTATGAGACTATATTCTCTACAAAGTCATTTTAATTAAAAGACTATATAAAAGAGATATAATATATAAATGTGTTTCATTCGCACGAGCCCGTAATATTATGTTGTGGTTGCAGCACCATTTGTAAAAATACTTTCTTATAATGAAGAAAGAAAGAATTCATGGTATATTGTTATTTATTATTTTACATGAATTGATCTGGTGCTTCTACCAAATTAAATAATATTCTTTTGTTTTTATTTTTAATTATATGTATTCATTTAATACTAACTGAATGATACAATACTTAATGATCAATAAAGTTGAATATTGAAGGCTAAAATTATTTTTCTAAAATTTTTATAAGTATTCGGCAATTCTATTTCGAACAGATTCTTATATACGTAAGAGAAGTTTGCTTCCAGGAAGAAAGCTATTCATGTTTACTTCCTTTACAATTTAAGCATGTTTCTTGTTAGTCAGGGATAGAATGAAAGGGGAGAATGTTTACTTATGCTTTTTGCTTAAAGCTTTTTGATTATTCTAAACAGATGAGAAATTGCTTTCTCCCCTGATTCATTGCCATAAATTGATGATTATATTCTACTTTTATAATAACTAAGAACTTACATAACAAAGCACATTACATTCAGAAGTATTTTTGGAAATTTAGAACAATTAAAATCATAAGTAAATCAATAAATTCTTTCCAGTTAGTTTTTGAAATTAAAAATTCAAATCTAAAATCTAATGAATCAAATCCTAAAAAGAAAGCATAAAAAAAGATTTTAAACTATTATTGTATATAATTTCCTATTTAAAGAAAAGACAAATATTTTATAAAAAAATTTAACTGGAATATTTTTTTATGAATGAATTAAAATGTGTCTAATCAATTAAGAAAAAGAAAAATTCACAAATAAACTTAACAATTCTCAATTATACACAAAGTCTCTTAAAATTAGGAAACTATATAGTAGAGATATAATTATATAAAGGTTTTGCATTCATAATATAATGAAATATTACGAATGCAAGAATATTTTTATAATGAAGCCTCTTAGCATTTTGTTATAAATTATATTATTTAAAATTAAATATAAGTCAATATAAACTTATTGTAAATTATTTCCGTACAGTGATTTTGCCGATTTAAGTTGTATGGATTCTTTTGTTTTTGTTTATAAAGTTCAGTTCATAAACGCTAGACTAATATTTGAAAAATAACTCAAGTAATGCACTTGTGAAAACAAATATTCTGTTTATATTGGAATGTATTTAACATAATAGTTTAAGCTACTTAGTAGTACATGCACTGAAATATATTTCAATTCAGATTAACAAATGAAGTTGTAAACAATTTTCACGTGTTGTGACAAGTGATATTTTGGAACTACTTTGATATACCCCCCCAAATCGGAAATTTGGCGACTTTTATTTCTCGCCAACCAAAATACCTGTTTTTGGCGCCTTTTTTTCTCACCAAGATGGATTCTCGCTAAATTCAAAAAATGATACAAAATACAAGAAAATACTAAATTTGGCAACACAAAAACCTAAAAGCTGAAAAAACCTAAAGTAGCAACACCAAAATAAGAAACAGCAACCCTAAAAAGTCTGTAGGGAGTGCCAGATTTAACACATAATTTTGGGGGATATATCAAAGTTGTTCCGATATTTTATCTAAGGTTGTTCAGTTACAAGTTGAAAAACCAATTTAGCAAATAAATTTGGGCTTTAATGCGTTTAAATAAAAAAAAACAAAACTTATCTGTTGAAAAAAGAGCATAAAAAAATATTTTTAGTTCGGTTAAAAAGAAATTTAATTGATTACTAATTTTAATAAATTTCAAATTTATTTAGACTGTTGAATTCAATGTATAAATAGTCTAGATCAGCTTTGCTGTGTGTGCTAAAAGTATTATAAAATTGAAAAGGTTTGAAAAATGTTTATTTACTTGCATTAAATAATTATTAAGTTTCTACTTCTGTAACTTTTAAAATGGAATCAATGTGACATAATAACGTTGCTTGAAATACATTGCTAAATATTTTATTGTTCAATTATATCAATAGTTTATCTTTATGTTACGTTTCCTCTGAGCTTATAGGCAACACACTAACTCTTCTATTGGTATAAATTACTAAATAACAGTATATATTTTTCAAATCACTATCTCCAAGAATTGTGAAAAATGTATTTCCATATGAAAGGAAATATATAATAAGGAACAGCAATAATCTCTCTGTCTCTCTCTCAAATAATGTGAAGTGCTTTGGAAAATTTTCCTAAAAAAAGGTTGTCACATCTATTGAATTAAATAATCAATAATTTAAATTACTTTGAGTTTCAAATTCATTTTCTATTTCACCAGTTTGCTTCATAATAATATAATATTATTTTAAGATAATGAGAATAATATTGAATGCTTTTATAATGTTTAATAACAAATAATGTTTTTTATGCAATTTATTTTTTCCCCCATCACTTGGAATTATTTTCGATTAAAATAGAACTTTAATTTAATAAATATTGTGTTAAAAATATCTAAATAAATAAAAAAAAGTAACAAATGTAACAAATGATTTTATAATATTGTTTTATAACGTAAATACATAAGAAATATCATAATTAAGAAAGTACACAATCAGCAAATTTAATTCTGTGTTAAAATTTCATAAATTTAATTTATACAGAACAATGTTAATGCAAGTTAATCTACTTGTATTTTGCATTAAAGAATTGTATTTTCATAAATAATGATACACGAATGAAAATTAAATTCTTTGTTTTCATAAATATTTAATTGTTTTGGGCTAAAAAACATCCCAAATATTTATATATAAAGCGAAAATAATTTTTCAGATATAGTATAAACCAAGAATTTCTCAAAACATTAAGCACGTTTATTCAAATTGTTATGCAAGTTTTCTAATGTTATGTTTAATTGCTTAAACTCAAAACATTTAAAAAAAATAAATTAAAAATTTAATCAATTTTAAATTTAAATTAACTTTAATTTATTTTTTTTGAAAGTAACATTATAAAAAATTGAAAAATAATCAGGCTTTTTGTTTTCATGTAAACACTTACCACACTGATTACTACATAGAAATGTGTTCATATAAATAAGAATTTGTTTGTGTTAAATAAAATATAATGAGAGAAAATATATTTTTACTAACATTATTTTATCCTACTGTAATAAAAATTTGAAAAACTTCTGTGTCTCATTTAAAAAGAAAATTTTTTTATTATACAGAAAATAATAAATAAACAAAAAAATGCGATGAAATAAATCTAAATGCATGTGCGATTTATAAAACAAGCAATTTACTTAATTAAATTGTGTAAAAAATCTAAACATAATAATTTTAGGATACTGCTTTTCTTTGAACTTCATATTATTTACCAAGTCAACCTAAAAACACTGAGGAATTTTTTCAATCATTTTCAATTACACAAGAAACATTTATTTATTATTAATTTTTGCGTTTTCAGTTTTAGGCAAAAATAAGATACACATTTTAGTTTTAACCACACTTTTATTGACATGTATAATTCTTTCTGGAAAATTGGTAAGTACGTACAACCCTAGTTAAGGCAGTTAGTGGTAAGTTACATCCCCTTTTTCTAAATTGAGTGATATGACACTTTTCAGAGGGGTAGGAAATCTTCCCAACGAGATGGCAAACAGTTGACGATTTTTGTATAGTTTAAATAAGTGGCTATGGAACGGAAAAGTAGATTCTTGAATTTTTCTGCGCCACTGAGTCGGTTAAATATAGTTTTACCATACTTACATCACAGCCAATTTTTTGTGAATTTAATATAGTGCCACAGGGTTCCCTCCTAGATATTATAACAAAAAAAAAAAAAAAAAAAAAAAAGCAATAAGAAGAAAAAATTATTACTCACATGTTTTATTTAAAGAATAATAACTTATAATATTGTGATATTAATCCTAAAATATAGTTTATGATGACCCTAACATGTAAGTAGTATATAGTTAGTTAGTTATACCAATGTGGTCTAAAATATAAAGGTGTTTAGATTATCTTGAAAAACTGTTGGAAATGTTTTCATAAGGTGCTGTTTCTTGTGTCATAGGTATATAAATTGTAAAATAGAGTTTTGAAAACTAAAATCCATCTAATATTCAAGCAAAGCAGAAAAATCTAAAAAAAATATTCAATAAGAAGTTTGATAAAATTATCATAGCCTGTAACAATTCAGATTTGAGGGTTATACCTGTTTGGTATAATAACATAACAATTCTGAGTTGGTTTCAATAGTAAAAAATATACTAGGAAATTTGGAAATCTAATTCTTTTAAAAATTTCCTTTTGAAACAAATGTTTACTTTTGCTACTTTTTTCTAAGCCCATAAAATAAATTTTTTAATTTTAAACATATTCTTTCAGAACATGGAGGAAATGAAATATTTTAACTATAATATCTTGTAGTTGTGATGAAATTCTTACAAAGTGTTTTCCATTATGCATTTCATTTAGAAGAATTTTTTTCTTGGATTTTTTTTATTGTAAAATTTTTTTAAAAATCTTATTCTTTCTGTATACATATTAAAAATAAATATAGTAAAATCCTGTGTCTTAGTATTCATGTAGTACCATACATCATTTTCATAAACTAAATTACACAATTTCATGTAACTTTGAACTTAGAGTATTGAGGTTTTGAATATTTTCATTTTCTTACTTACCTCAGTTAAAACTCATGACTAAATGCTAAAACTTAATCATAGACATTTTATAAAAATATTTTCTATATTCTTTTAAACAAAGAACTAAATTGATTAAATTTTTTTATCTAGTTGTTTTGGAGGTATGTGATTAAGAAGAACGAAAGAAAATAATTTACAAATGAATAGTTTAAAATAATCTAGAAGGTAAAGTTTTTATTTAAATATGCATATATTATGACATTTTGTAATTCCTTTAAAAACATTTTAAAGCAATCGTGATTGAAAAAATTTTTCTTCTATGAAAACATATCACAACTAAATTATCATATCATATTTAAATTGACCAATCGTAAGCTAAATTAAAATTAAACTTAAATTTGGTAAAAGACTATGTAACTGTACAAGTTAAGGCACGTTGTCCAATTTTCACACCAAGCACGGCACAATTACCTCACCAACTTAAATTGTGTCAATATGGCCAATATCTGATTACTAAATACCTATTCCGATCAAAATTCAATTTAGCAACCAAGCACTAGTTTTTGAATTTCAAATATTAAAATTTCATATATAATTTTTTCATTATAATTACTTACTACAGAAATGTTAATATCTAAAAATTAATTTATCAAAGATTAGAGGATAAAAAACAAATATAAAGTAAGTATCAAGCTGTCAACAATGAGTTACAACCTGACAAGAAAGCTAAATTTATAACATAAATGAAATGCATTTTTATGAAGACTTGAATTTTAATTATCTGGGCTGGGGCATCCACCTTAAAAAAAATTCAGTTTAATGCAATATGGCCCCGGTTTAAACCAATCAATAAAAATAAATCTATTACATAAATATACATTCTTACAAAAAACTAGTTTTTAATCAATCAATATTACTATTCTGTATAAATATAATGGAATCTTTATGAGCAGTACTTAATATATAATATAAAACAGCAATCTGAATGAAAAACATAAAAAAACTCACCTAATCATTGCTGCTTGCAAAATCGCCGGCACCAGTTGCTTAAGAGATTTTATAGCTTTCAAAAACTCATTCACAATATTTTCGGAATGATTATGTGGCCATATATCTGTGAGGACAAATAATAATTCAAAATAATAAAAATTATAAGAAAATACATATATTTTTCGATCTTTCAAAGAATATTTAAAATAAAACTTATTATTTTAATTTTCAAAGAAAATTTTTAAAATTTTATTTTGATTTTCAAAGAAAAATTAGAATAAAAATTCACTGCAAATTAATCTTCAGAAACTTAACTTTTGAAAAAATTTTGAAGCATAAACATTAAATCATCTTCTTTAAAAGCTTAGACTGTAATCAAATTATTAATTAGCACACAAAACAAATTTTATGCATGTACACAATCATGTTACGTCATAAAACAAAAGTTAGGTCTTACAAATGCATTCCAACTTGATAAACCTGTTTGGTGCATTTTATTGCCCATATTGACGCCTAGTCTTAGGTCAAAATATTTGTATTATATTTTATTTATTAAAATTAGAAATGTGTTTAAAAATAATTGATTTAAAGTTGCATTAAATTTCAATTTTTTTAAAGATTTGTTTAATTGCTCTCAAATGATATCTGTAGAATTTAGAGGAAGTTTTAAAAATTGTATAATTTTTCTAGAATGAACATTAACGACAAAAGGGAATTTTGTAATATTGAGTATAATGTCTTACAACTGTATGTTTATCAATCATGATTACTTTCCTATATTTGCAAATATTTTATTCATGTAAATATGAAGATTTAAGTATTTTTAAAATAAATCCCTTCATGTCCACTTCAGTCAATTGTAATAAGATCTGTATTGTTTTAGTGTATTTGCTATTATCTGTTCATTTTTTGTACTTGAAGTCTAAGTCTGCCTCTTCTGTTTTAGGAAGTTTTTAACAGTTAAAAACATCTTCAACAAAAGTGAGAATCTAATAATTAGCCAAAGCATTCAGTACCATTCCAGCATCAACTTTAAAGATTTCTGATGAAAGGTTTTGTTATAATATGTCTTCTAGCAAAATTATAAATAATAAACAAAAAATAAATCAAGGGCTAACTGACCAATCACCCAATTGCAAAATTCTCTAGTTTCCAGATTATTCTTACTACCTTTCACATAGATGTTTCAAGTGGTTTGGAAGTGATAGACCCTTTACAAATTAAGTGCTTGGCTTCAAGCAACTATAGAGTATAACAAATTTAATAATATCGTTTTCCTTATTTTAATTGTCGTCAGAGAGAATTTATTCTGCTGAAAAGGCTTCATAGAAAAGATAATCTAGTTTAAATGATAATAAAAGATAAATCCAGATTAGTTCTATCTTTTTAATGTGGGACTAAATTAGGTTCTTGATAGAAAAAGGATAAATTATATTGTCATATGGTTATGATGTTACTATTTTTCAATAATAGAAATGAGCATTAATTACATTATTTTTAATTTATCACATTTATTTTTCTCATTTATATGTTGGACACTTATTTATATTCTCTTACTGCTTGCATATATTTTTGTTTAAAAGCTATGTCATTAATTTTACATGCAATAACTAATGTTACAATAACTTTAAAATATTTTTTAAATGTCAAACACGTTTTTGAATAATAAAACTTGTTATAATTTAAAAACATGATTTCATTTAAACATTACTCCAGCTTGAATACTAAAAATAAAAGTATTATCTATACTCTAAATTATTATACTGGAAATCAAGAATTTCATATCTTTGTTTAAAAACTGTGTTTTTTTTTCTCCCCCCTGGCACTTATTGTACACAATAGTCTAATTTAAAATGAATTACTACAAACATGTCCATAAGCATTTTAACAGAGAAAGTATGTTTTTAAAGCATTTTATTGTAATATAAATTAAATATTCGTGCTTACAAAAGTTAATTATAATGTGATAAAAATATCTTGCCTAATAATTCATTGCTTTTTAATATTTGATATGTAAATATTATAATAGAAATTCTGAACACTTGTATTTCCAAAATATTTGTTAAATACAATTTTCTTCTTCTTTTTTATAATCACTGAATTTAAAATAACTAAGCAATATAATTCTATTGGTTCATTTGTTTTTAATAAGAAAAAAGTTTATTTAACTATACAATGTGTTTTTGATCTAAAAATTTTAGAAATATTGCTCAAATAGCAAGATATTATTACTACTTAATACTATTTCTTAATTTTTGTGAATTTAAATCATTGTGTATAAAGATTATATTTTTATTTCCATAACAAAAAGCAATTTAAATCGTCTAAGTAACAACACCAATTAGTATTCACAAATAGCTATTTAATTTTTTAAGCTTATTTTCAAAAGTTAAAATGAGCTTATTATATATATGGATCCGGAACTTAATTTCTATGCATTTATCTAAAATATGTGGTTCCTGAAGTGTGTGTGTGTGTGGGGGGGGGAGGGAAGCAATACAAGCTGAATATACTCTTTTATCATATTTACATTTATTTGGACACCTATTTAGCAGCTAAAGCATCAGATTTGTAAGGAGGAATGATACTCAATATATTAAAAAAAACTGTACATTGTAGTTAGATTAAAATAACATTATTTAAATAAATTTTTTCTTGTTATAATTTTTTAATTTCTAAAATAATCCTTAACAATTTCTTGATAATCATTAACTTCAGGATGTTTCTATGTTAAACAAATGGCTTTATATATACCCACACAACTACACCCCCTATACCCACGTATCTATGAAATATACAAATCAAGTCCAATTCATACAAAGATATCTGTTAGATCTACATCACATCCCTAAGATACCCAAAATTCATATGTCTATGGATATCCAAAACTTAGATGTCCACTAGACATCATAAAATAACATCAATTAGATATTAACATTTGGATGTTGCAGAGATATCTCATAGATATCTAAAATTGTTGCCAATTGGATATCCATGTTTTATAAGGGCTAGATATCAGAAATATAGATATCATTAAATATCTACACTTTGAATATTTATAGGATATCAAGCATTATATAGTATCTGTACATTCACAGCAAACTGCACTTTCATGAACAGTGAATGAGTTTTGAAAACAGCATTACTACAAATTAAATGATTTTAAATGAAAATAAAGTGGCCAAGAGCAATAATCGTGATAGTTAATCTCCATTTGGATGTTGGTAAGATGAGCAAGGTGAGAGAGGTTCTATGCTTATTGACAGAAAGGTGAGAGTATTATCAAATAAACTTTTGGCTGAGTTTTCTAGTATTTGAATATTTTATTTTGATTGTGTTATAATTACTGATTTAATAGATTGTTTTCTTTTACTTCTGTATGACTTATTATTGGAAACAAAATATTAGTTGATAATCATAAAATCTAAGCTATAAGGATTGGTTCTGCTCTTTATAAAATTTGCTTTATTTTTTGAAGCTAAAACTAATACTATCTGAATGTTAAGTTTCTAATTAGAAAATGTCTCTATTACAGAACAGCACCAATTTTTATAGACAAAATTATTCTCCATTAGAAAATAATGCCTTTTTTCAATTTTGTTTGTTTGGTCTTTTTTTTTTTTATTAGGTGTCATTTAATAAAAATATTTGAGCATTTTTTAGGGAACCTATATATTTAATTGTTTTAAATTATAAATTTTGCATGTTAGTTATTATAGAAAAATATTCTTCAGTTTTTTTCGTGGATATTTAATAAATTAAAGTATACATTTAAAAATTTATAATTATACTTGCTTTAGCAAAAACAAATTTAATCATTCTTAGTAATGAAAATAATTTTAAGTTTATTGTTACCTAGTTTTAAAGTCTATATCTAAGTATATCTCAAAATGTAATGACTTATAGGCATAAAAATTTTAAAGATATGTTATCAAAACATTAGAACCAAAGTTATTACCATTAATATTATCTATTAGTTTTCATAATAGTAATTCTATGCTTATTATTGAATTCAATTTATTCATATTTTAAATACACATGTAATCTGTAAATATGATCTGGAAAGTTGGTGCAAATTTCTGCCCAATTAATACCAAATAATTTCATTTTGTTCCTCAGTGCATATTTAATGAAAAGTAATTTTAAATAAGTATTGGTAGTAGGTACCACTTGATTTTTTTGAAGACTTTTTTTACTCAAGATATATGCACCAAAAATGTTAATAGCAAAATGGTAGCTATGAAACTACATTAGTTAAAGTGCTGAAAATACCAAGATTACTAGAAGTTAAATTTTATTGCCAAATTTTTCTCTAAACCAAGGAGTACCTTTATTTACACTGAGCCCTAAGTATTTTAGAATGTATGAGTAAATAATTGTTTCTTTGCTAAAAATAACTAAATATGTATATTAAATAATTTTTTTAACAAAAAAAGCTTTTTAAAGGGACAATTTAAATATACTGGCAGATAAAATAGACATATTCAGCTCTGTTGTAGATGTCTTAAATGTTTATTATTTTAAGGTGTAAAAGCTTCATTTGATATTCACAAATAGTAAATAGTTATTATAAAAGTATTATTAAAACAGGGTATTTTACTTGTTATTAAAATATCTTGTTGCTTTCAAGCATTAAAGTTATATTTACATATGAAGGTTATTCTATTTATCATTCTTAAATTTAGTTTTTACTGGTCTAATTACAACTAAAGTTAAATTTTGGTTCATTTTACTGCATTGTGCTATATTCTAGAAATTTGGCAATTTTGAAATAGATTTGTCATTAAAAGGAAGTCTGTTGTTCAAAATTAAAGATTTTCTTCATGAATTAAAACTTTTTTTAATTATCTAGCTAGATTTTCCGAGTAATTTTCATTCTCTATTACATGTGAACAAATTATAAATACACCTGTTGTTCATATATTAACAATTTGTAATGAAGGAGTTGAGTGTTTATATTAAGTAAAAAAGTTGAATTTAGAAAATAATTTTGGCTAATAAATTAACATCTAATTCTATGTAATATTTTGACTATGATGTTGGCAAAAGCAGAAAAATTGTTCAAGCATTTTAATCCATTTTGTAAAACAGGTTACTTTTTAAGAAGAAACATCAACCCATTTTTAAAAGCATTTGTTACCAAAAGAAAAAAACTTAAATTTTTATAGTTATAAAGCAAGAAAAGAATACTTCTGAAAATATTTGTCTCTTATATTAAAAAATAATGTATTCTTTTTTTAATATTAATCTTGAGTCATAAATGTTTTATTTTTTATTCATTAAACATGTATCATGTTGTTGCAATAAAAATAATATATATGTGTATTGCATTTCTGTAACTACTTTACTTTTGGACTGGTAAAATACAAAACAATAAATATTTAGTTTTATATTTTATTTTTATTATAAACGTTCAATGTTTGTCTGTTTTGTTATCAACATCTTTTCGTTGACAGGTCGATGACTAACTATATAGTTTTCTATACAATATGGTAGATTTTTATCAAGTGATCTCAAAAATGATCTTATTGTGTACTTTTTTATTAAAAAATAAATTGGAAAATATTAATGTTTATAATTTTTACTCATATTAATGTTTTATTAATTTATTTTTTCTTTACTCAGCTAAAGCTGTGAGGCATCAGAGAAGTGGATTTTTAATTGACATAGAAGACACATCTTATTAGTCACTTTGTTAATAATATTTTCATTAGGATTACATGCAAACAATTTTTCTTAGTAAACATTGCCATCTCTCTCTGACAATTGTTTATCTAAATAACTCTCATGCATAATTTTTATTACTAAAATATTTGTTGTTTCCCCCTCCCCCAATATTATGCTTAAAGTGTAAAACAGTTTATACATTAAGTGCATTAAATTATGCATATTCAAAGATTTAATTCTATATAAAGGAGAAAATATATGAATTAATCAATTACATAGTTAAAATACATTAAATTCATTTTCAATTGGCTTTTATATATTTTTGATAAAAATTAGACCATAAAACTTTTTAATTAAGAGTTTGAAAAAGTATATTAATTTAGCTCTTTTATTAAAAAAATAAAACATGAAAGTGTTGGCTGTAAATGCTTAATATATTGCAATTAAAAATTCATTTCTCGTCATGGAAATTTGCTTCATTTAAAAAAATTCTTAAGATATTCCTTAAAAGAATGTTTACCTTTGTTTAGGAAAAGTCAGTATACTGTTTGGCAATCTAAAGATTTTATTAAGATCTAATTTTTTTTTACCGTACTTAATAAAAAAAAAAATCAAAATTTGGAATGCACTATAAAAAAACATATGGAAAATATGTTTTATACTTAAAAGCAACTTTTGCTTTCATTTTATTGACATCACTTCCAACATACAGTTTTCTAAAGTTCAAACCGTATCTGGTTTTAAATTTTTTGAGCCAATCATCTGATGCTATTTAAATTTTTTATGTTCAGCTTCAAAGCAAAGCAGGTTGATTTCTCTTTATACATTGCCTTCAACAGGAATGTTCACTCCTCTCATTTTTCTCAGGCAAGTAAGCAGATTTTCCCAGTTTAATGCTTTGCCTTTCTACAATATTTTCGAGAGGGAGAAATTTTGCTGGTACTGTTTCCTTTTTCATGGATTTTTCTGAGTTTTTAAAATTGTCGAGAGGTTGTTTTTTGGAATTTCATATTAGCGGTCTTCTCTCAGCAGTTAGTAAATTCATTCGAATAAGTCAATTTTTCCTTACTCGTCTCTTAGATGATGGTAGATAGCTCTTCGCTGTCAAGATCATTTTAGCACCCAATACGTATCGATTATTAATGTTTATATTCCACCAAGCAAATTTTCATAGGAGTGGCTTCATGTCATGCATCAAACTCCTTATATCCCCCTCGGACATTTTAATGTAAGGCATACATCATTAAAAAGCTATTCCAACTCAACAAAAGCAAATAATTCTTGAATGGATTTAGGAAAGGGATTGATGCTTTCTAAATTCAGAAATTCTAACCCATTAAGGTCTGCATCATAGGCCTTCACACACTGATATTCATCCAGATTGTTTTGGTAGTGATCATTTACCTCCTAAAACTTGTATAATTATTGGTTTTTAGTGAGTAAATCACAAATCTTGTGGTCGGATTCCTTTGCTTCCATCAATACTCATCACGGAATTTCCAATCTTCTCTCTATTTAATAATTCAACCATTTCTGCATTAATGACTTAAATTGTTCCGATGTTAGCAGAATATGCCATCTAAAACTTACTCTCCTGGTAGCTTTCTAGATATGGTAATCTTCGAGGCCAAAAAAAGGCGTCTTCCTTAACACATGTGTAATAGATACATTTGTATGGCATATAAAAGAATTGCAGCAATCTAACTATTTTGTGAAAGATCCTACTCTTCAAGCTAATATGTTTACAGACTTCTATTCTCATTCATCAATTTTGAAAAGTATTCAACTGGATCTAAGCATAAGTAATGATTACTTCTATAATGGACACTTACGACATCTGAATTGGGTGAAGCTTTAGCAAAATTCAAGAAATCATGATAACATTTCTGAAAAATATTGAAAGGTATTTCTGCTGCTAAGCTAGATTATCTACCCTTTCTAATGAATAAGTCAAAGCTAACTGTATTGTACTAGAAATATGGAAGTCTTCCATTGTGATTCCAATTTATATTGGGAAAAATGTCCATTCTTGTGACACCATGTCCTATATCATTGGCTAGTATTATGTTTAAATTAATTAATTGAATGATTTTGTCAAGATTTACTGCCCATGTGTTACTTTCATTTCAATTATCATTGATTTCTGCCTTATCGAGATTGTGATAGTTTTTTAGTCATCATTCATTATATAAACTCATCCAGATCCTCGAAAAAAGTTATTGTTTTGGTTGCAGTGTATATTTCTCAGGCCTATCATTCAGTTTTGCTAGTTGGCCTTACATATAAATTACTACAGGCAAACTTCAAAGGAGATGCTCTTTGGATTCATGAATTCATCACAACCCGTTATTTTCAAGTGGAAAATAAACTCTCTTCCCCAGCCATCTCTTTTAGGAAAGTTTCGAAGGAATGTGTTATCACCTTTCTTTTTCTCTGTTTATGGCAGACCTCTTGAGTCGATCCTGGGACCAGCTACAGACCATCATGTTTACAAATGGTGATTGCGGTACACCACATATGTCGAGATCTCGCTAAGTCCCCCAAGTTCCCATTCAAAATCAATATTTCTGGGGGTGGCACTTCAAGATCTAGAAACTTCTACTTAGTCTCTGCTTCGAAAATAGAAAATCCAGGACTGGCTTGTAGTGCTACCATCTAGTATCATCTGAACGAGGGAGGAATGAATCTTCAAACTTGACAAGATGTATTCTTTGTCAGGCGCAGCAAATGTCAGGATTAAACTTTTCTGGGTTTGTAGTTGGTATAAAATTCTAAATAAATAATTGCAGAGGTGCTTTAGTCTCTAAATACTTATGTACCAAGACAAGACAATGGCAGAGCTCTGATATCCCTCCCTCGACTTCAAACACTTCATGAATGCAGATATTTTTCTAATGTACGAATCTGTCACCTTGAGAAAACAATTCAAACTAACATTTGCACAAGGAAAATAGCAAAACTGGTGTCAGGAGTGGGAATTGTGTATAAACCAATTAAAATATTCTACGATTAGCTTTTCTTCTAGGCGACAACTTAAATTTAACTTGTTCATCAATAATAGTCCTATTTCCTATTTCATCAATAATAGTCCTATTTCCTAATTACATTTTTCGCACAATTCATCTTTCCAAAACAGAGCAACGGTATCAAAAAATTTTAATGCCTTAAAAAGAATTGCAGGGAACAGATGTGGTACATCTGTAGCTCATCTCTTTCAAATAGAGAGAAGTTTTTTATTGCCCCAGTCTGAATTATGGCTGTCACATATTTGCTTTAGCATGTGCAATAGATCGCAAACTCCTTGAAACTGTATGTCACGCTGCCCTACGAATTACCACAGGTCTTCCCAATTGGAACCCCATACCGATTCTTCTGCAAGAATCAGAAGTAACTTCTCTTTACTCCAGACAAGAAAAGCTCTTCTTAAAATTTAGCATTCGAAACTTTAGCAAATAATCACTATCCCCTTATGCCTCTATTTGGGAAAAGCTGACTCACAATCAAGTTTACAGTATCATCTTCTAGCCATTAGAATCAAAAGGTGACTTAACTATCAAGACATTAACATATCAAGCATATTAAAAGCTCCACCAGACTGATCAGAAATTTTAACTAGACATTTCATTTGTTGCTCGGGTCTCCTTTTTAAGATTAAATCATTGGCCAGATTTAATTTGCAAGTTATTTGAGAAGGTTTGAGAATTATACTGGCAGAAAGATGCGTTGATTTTTACTGATGCTTCCAAACAGGGATCTAATATAAACATTGTGCTAGTTAGATTTACGAATAGTGTCTTAATAACAGGAACAATTAGTTATATAAACTTTTTCTTTTAAGCCAAGACCATGACATTACTGCAGTGTCTAAAATCTGCGATGGACCAAAAAATATGTCATTTACTGATTTATTCTTGCGTCTCATCTCTTTTGGTTTATTCCAGGACATCTTTATTATCCAGATTTTTCGATCTCAAATGCTGCAATCTATACAAAAATGTCAGTCAATACAGTTAGTTTGGATAAATATTCAGGGCTTGCGGACAATGAAATTGCGAACTCGTTTGCCGAAGCAACAACTATGAGTCAATATGCCTTACGATCCATTTTTCCTGAGGATCTGGAAAAGCACACAAGGAAACTTTTCATAAGGAAAGACTCGATCAATGGAAAAAATCCTAATGTGTTGAAGCTTTCTCACACCTATTCAGAAAAATCGTAGGCTATTAATGAAATCCCGATTTGAAGAGGTATAGCTTGCTAGAGTTAGAACAAAATCTTTCCCTATTAATCTGGTAGAGTTTAAAGATTTAACCTCTGGCATGGATCGCTGTCATTGCGATGAATATGTAACTAGAGATTGGTTGATTGGGTTTTATGGCTTAAGGACCAAAAATGGACGTGCTGCACTAAATATGTTACAACAGATCATATTTATGAGGATCTGAGTAACCAACTATGGAAAAGATTGGGAATAGGAGTATTATTGTTTTCTTAGATATTTGAATTATTCACCACAAATCAGTAAAATAAAATTCTTTCTTGTTGCGAATTTCTGCGATCATCTAAACGATTTTAATTTTAATTACATAAAAATTTAAGCTTTGGAACTTTCCCCTTCCTGGAATCATCCTCTCCAACAGCTTTTGTTAGGCTGACAATCTGCTTTACTTCAAGACATTTGTCTCCAAGTTTCCACTGTTTGATTAAAATACTTCATCGACTTTCCTTAAGCAATGTTCATCGAATGGATTATAAATCATCTCCAGTTATCTTCTTACATGTGAGCTATATGTATCTCAGTACTGAACTCAAATAGCTTAACCTACCTTGATTCATTTTAACATGTAATAAGAGCGGTTACAATGGTTTCTTGCAAGTTTTAGTTACTCATATATTTTTAAATTTTCTAGTTGAAATTAAGCAAAGCCCAGAAATTCACTATAGTATTTTAAATAATTTAATATTAAAAATTAAATTCGATTACAAGTTAGGTGACGGCTCTAAACTTATATCCCAGTGCCAATAATTAAGCAGTAGACATCACTGTAAATTAAAAACAATTGCTTTGCTGGCAATTATTAATTAAGTAAAAATTTAAAAACTATAATAGACATAAAAGCATTGGACAATTTAAACAATTCCTGTCGACATCATGCAGTAAAAAAATACTAGAGTGGCATAAGTGACTTTGAACATCTTTTTCAAAATAATGCAAGGGCAAACGTGCAGAATCAAAAAGATGATACTTTACATTTTGCAATCAGAAATCCGTACAGTAATACTGACTTAATAAGAATTTTTGACAGCAATGGAAAATCACCAAGGGGAAACTCCTTTGCATATTATCGTAATAGCAATGCATTGTACATCTGGCAGTAATATAAACAATGCACACTTACTTTACGATCAAAGTGCTAACCCTAATATCATTAACCATATGGATATCATACCCATGACACGAGCGTTTGGCCATAATCCTTTGAATAGATGTTTTAACTGGAACATCATTTACGTATTCAACCAACATGGTGGAGATATCAATTTAATTAATGACAGACAATCAATTTTGTATTTAGCTATATGTTGGGAACCAGATCCAAGTATAATCAGAAAAATACTTCACCGCAAACTATGTATTGTTTAGAAAGTTGATAACTTGGATACTGCTCTCTATATGCTATATTATTCAATCCTTCTGTTGATGTCATGAAACAGTTTTCACTTTATGGATCTGATATCCATGCTAGAAATAATACTTTGAATACACTTCATATTACAAAATTTCAAACTATATAAACCTTATATTTAAAATTATATATATATGTTACCGTGAATATAACTATGATGTTGTAAATATAGAAGGGAATACACATTATTTTAATAAATGCAATTAACGTATTTTCCTGTATATAATCCGCAGCGATTTTTGCTTGAAGCACATTTTTCGACAGATAAAAACGTTAACTGTAACAAATGCCTTCATTGGATTGAAAAAAATTATAATATGGTACCAACGCTTTTACATGAAACAAAATTTATTTTTAGAGCGACGTTAACTCAACCAATGAAACAACATTTCAGGCAGGGTTGTTTGCAGATGTGATCCGTTGATTATTAAGATTTCACAAATGTTCTTGATCCATACTTCTACAAAAAAGTCATTAACGAAGGTACGAAATCTCGTTCTACCATTGATATGCGGCATAAATCAATGTTGCAGATCTATATTATTCTTGAATTTTATCAACAAAATGTCATTATATGGAGGTTTCATCATGTGTCGCATAAAGAGCTAGAGTTGTCCAAAATACTCATTATAATGAGATTTCTCCATCAAAGTCGCTCAAAGTGGTAGAGGGCTACAACAACATTTTTAACTCCCGTAATTCTGTTCAAATTTTGATAATCCAAAATATATATTGATAATGTAGTCAAATGAAATAAAAAAAAATAATGATTCCCGTTGATGATTAAAAGAATGAAATTAATTATTTTCGAATAGCGCATTGTTGGTTATATTTTTCTTTTCATATTGCGCTTTTGTTTATCTTAAATTAGTGCGTTTGTCACCATTGTCTCATAAAGAATTCCACACAAACACCATCGACATTTCGGTACCATGCCTTAATGAAGTTATTATTTCCATCTATCAATTCCAACCATTCTTGTGAAAATTTTGTTTGTCATTCATGGTAGTAAAAAAAAAAAAAAAATTAGACAAATGAGTTTTAAATTTGCTGATGTAAATTCATCGTTAAAAATGGCGCGATAAGCAAATTTTAACACATGCGCATAATCATTGACGAATTCTACATCATAAGTATTGTTCATTACTAAAAATAAAATTCTTTGTTTGTAAAAGTCGATAGAGTTAATCGGTAAATCCAAATCTAAACTTTTGTATCATCATACATACGTGGCCAATGAGCGCCTATTTGAAGGAAAGCTGAAAAGAGGAGAGGAAATTTGTTTTCTTTTTTTTATTGTAGAGAGAATAAAGTAATAAGAAAATATATTCCACTATCAGAAAATATAAAACTTTCTTTTATAATTAAAATAAAACTTAGTTAAATAAAATAAAACTTGCAAAACAAGTAGACTTTAAAAAATGTATTTATTTAATTAAATTTTTAACTAACTTAAATTAAGTAAATTTTTAACTAAATTAATAATATAATTAAAACTTTATAAGAAAGCAGGAATTTTAGGATTCAATTTGAAAAATAGGGAAAATGCAGAGCGCTTTTTTAAAAAATATTTAGGAATGTCAGAATAACTCTGATCTTTTAAATTTATTATTATTATTTTCTGTCGCCAAGCGGTGAGATGAAATAGGAGTTTGAATTTACCTTGGTTGTTCCACATAAGAACAATTAAAACGTACACTTGAAATAAAAAAAGAAAATACTATATTATATGATCACTAAATCTATTTAAAATAATAAAAAACCTTCGAAATCTGATTCATCAGATTCGGAAATAAATAAACTCATTAAATTTTCGCTTAATACATCATCTGAGTCACTTGATAATGAGTCATCATTATTGGAGTCATTTTCATCACCGAAACTGCGTTTTTTATTTCAGTTTCTGAGACTTCGTTCCACGCTTTCAAGACCCAGTTGGAAACGTTTTCATATGCTGCCCGTTTTAGTTTTCCAGTTTTGGTAAAAAAATTTTCTCCATTGGACTTCCAGTGCTCCAATAATTTTCGAACCTTCGATATAAACGATCTATTAATTCCGATATCTAAAGGCTGTAGTATTTTTGAGTCCTCCAGGAATAATAGCAATTTTCGCAAATGCAGACTTCAAGGCATGCTTAACATTTTCATTTAGATGAGCTTTCATAGAGTCCATAATTAAAAAAGCTTCAGGATGAAAAAAGGAATTTTTTCGTTTTCGCCAGACGCTGTGTAACCATGAAATCATAATTACTTCATTAATCCACCCTTTTTCGTTTACTCTAATTTCAACACCTTAAGGAAAATTTTCTTTCGGAAGCGTCTTTCTTTTAAATATCAGCATAGGTGGTAATTTCATACCATTTGCTGCACAGCATAAAACTACAGTGAATGAAGTTCTTTCATTTCCTGTAGTATTTATAGAAATACTGCTTGTTCCCCGAAAATCAACAGTCCTGGTAGGTGGTATATCAAAGGACAAGGGCACTTCATCCATATTACAAATCAATTTTGGAGTAAAATTGTTTTCTTTAATGACTTTTTTTACAAAATGTAATGAAGTCATCAGATTTTTTTTGCCAGTCTTCTGGTAGTTTTTGACCGACCGACCGACGAGCGATTACGTACAGCCAAGTTTTTCCTTTTCATAAACCTGTAGCGCCATGTGGGTCCCCCAGAGAAGTTTCCAATACCCATTTCTCGAGCAATAAGTTGAGCTTTCAATCTTATATGTATCTTCGAGACTGCTTTCCCATTTGCTCTCTCGCTTAATATCCACTTACACAATTCTTCCTCCATTTCAACCCAGTGAGGTTGTCCACGGCGATTAGCTCTTTTATGTCGGTCGCAGTTTTCAATATTCGTCTTATTCTTTTTCCACAATCGAATATTTGACTCGTCGATTCTAAATAATCTTGCAGCTTCCCTATATTTCCTACCTCAGCAGCTTTCTCTATAACTTTTAGTTTAAACTCTGCAGTTTAACTTCCACGTTTTCACTTAAACATGATGTATAAATATTTTCAGGACAAAATTGCTCAGATAGAGACAAAATGCGTATAAACGAATTCAAGTTCGTTTTAGAACGATTTCTGAACAATCGATTTCGTTTCGTTCCAGAATAAGAATTGTGAGGAATCGAATTTGTTCCGTTCTAGAATGTACTTCCAATTACGTTCAAGAACGAATTTGTCCTTGAACGTAAGTGGACAAAACTACAATATGTAAACTAAATCGTTAAATTTTTCAGCGCCATCTCTTACCCATTTTACAAAACATAAACAGCATTTTCAAAATTTTTAATGTAAGTTTTTCTGTTGGAAAATATTTTTTATTAGATAATCAGCGGGGGCGTATAATACGCACCTCGAAATTCCAAACTTTTTTAACAGATAATCCGCGGATTATATACAGGAAAATAAGGTATATATAAAAAAATTATTTCTTAAATTTCAATGCAAATGAAACGGTTTTGGGAAGTGGTGCTGGTATGTCAATGTATGAAAAATAAAATAATAAAACTGATATGATAATAAACAATGTAAAGGTGAAAGTTTTAATAATATCAAATTATTGCTAGACTATGGTGCTGTTCCCAATGGAATGGGTTAATGTAAAAAGCCTATATTTACTTCATTCCTACACTTGCTAAATATATTATTCCTTTCCCAATTTAATGGAATGTTCATGACAAAGGCTATCTGAGGACTTGATACTATCAAAGAATAATTGATTTTAAGCATTATTCATTTATCAAAAATTTAATTGATTTCTAATATTTTGCAATTCTAGTATGCCTGCATTAATGAAAATCATGAAAGATAAAATTAGCTAGCAACATTCATTACATCAGTATACACTTGATAACTGTACCATATCAGCATCTTCTGTTGATTATTCATGTCAAATTGTCAAAGAAATATTTCAGAGAAGATCAAAAGATATCACCATTGCAAAGATCTTACGACTTCTTTAAAACGAAAGAAACTCAAAATATTTGTCATGTTTAAGAATTAATAGTAACCATGAAATGAAAACTGTTTTGAACTACAATACTACATTAAATACACAGCCAGATTTTAAGAAAAATTTTCATTAATAAAATCAATTAAAGTTTACTCCTGATGTTTATAAAACAAATAATGCTTTACATGGATGATTGAACAGCAATAAAAATTTATCATAAATTAATTTTTTTCAACGAATTTAAATAAATATTTAAACTATTTGAATTTATTTAGATAAATATATGATATTACAATTAAGTGCTGTGATAACAATAAAGAAATTTATTTTAATTGTGCATTTAGTACATATGCTATTAAAATATAAAAAGCCTTAATTCTCAAGAAAGGGAAAATAATTTTACTTACATGTTCTATGAAATTGTGGGCTTATATATCTGCATTGAGTAAAAAATATTCATATTTTTTTTATTTATATTTTTAGTTACAACTTTTGTTATAATTTATTATGACTATTTTACACTTAAATATTAATAACAATAAAAACTGCACAGTATTTTATTATCACATTGCATTTTCTTATAATCAGAATGTAACTATACATTTGAATTTCAAAAACTGATTAAAATTATTAATTTTTATCAATTTTTTAATTAAGTATCGTTTTATAAGTACTGTGTAATTATTGTTTTAATAAATACTGCTTAACAATTGGGAGAGAGATTTGATACTTATTAAATCACAATTGCTAAAAAACATTTATTAAAACTTCTTAAACTTTATAATAAATATCTGTACTTAATTCAGACAACTTATTACTACCTTAAAATCAATGGGTATATAATTTTTTTGGTTAATGTTTTAAATTTAAAATTATACATTTATCTAGAAATGAAATTTCTAAATTTTTTAACTATTATTTTATATCTTGTGCCAAAATTGAATAAAATATATTTAATATTTTCTGCTTGACCTATGTAATGACTTAAATAAAGACCAAAATAATGTATAAAACCAGGCATGCAACACACCAAAATCTTCAGGAAGGACAGCTCTACAAGAATATCGCGGTTCCCGGATATTCCCATGTCTCAAATTCCGTGCAGACACCGCGAAACCATTTTGAAGGGTCCAGACCCTACAATTTCAATACCTATGTAATGGCTTAAATATAGACCAAAATAATTGTTTCTGAAAATTAAAAAAAAAAAAAAGTTGCACTGTTTCATATTGCACAAGCTCTAAAAAGTAAGTGTTTAGCATCTTTTCATTGATGTGTTCTTAAATTTTTTT
Organism: Latrodectus geometricus; assembly: GCA_026290005.1. Lineage (NCBI taxonomy): Eukaryota > Metazoa > Arthropoda > Arachnida > Araneae > Theridiidae > Latrodectus > Latrodectus geometricus. The sequence continues at coordinate 19,334 of JAPDSC010120573.1, read as the reverse complement.
CTCAATGAAAGATGAGACAAAAGGATTGCCCAAAGAGCTGACTTCAATTTACTAAATTTAAAAATATTACACATCAAAATTTACAGAAAATGAATCATTGATCCTATTTGTTGCACTAATTGGCTTAATGTTGTATAATAACCATGCTTTCAAATAATCACATTTTATGTGATTGACTTACTACTCCTCTCAACAGTCCATATAATACACATTTTTTTCCCAGTTACCAAATCAAATATCACTTCTATTTTTAACTAAACACATTTTAGGATATATTTATCTTTCGAGGAACGATTCATTTCATAAAATCATGTTTGTAGAACATCAAGCTTTTGACAATGCTTTATACATATGGATTTAGAGACAAAGAGTAGAATTAAAGAATTTGAATCCAATGAATAGACATGCATATATACATACACACACACACGCATATATATATATATATATATATTGAATATCTTAAGTCTATTAGTTAGCACTACAATTGCAACAAATCACTGCTATATTATAGAGCAATATATGGTGATGTATGTACAAGTAATAAGAATCTGATTAACTTAGGATCAGTAGAATTAAACTCCCACACTAAAAACTAGTAATCAATATTACCTATGTGTTACTATATCACTATTTGTATTCAATTTTAAAGTTTATTAATTGGGAAATGTTATATAAACTTTTTATTTTGGAAAACAAAGAAATTAATGTTATTTACAAAACAATTACAAATAATTTTCTTTTAACAAAAGAGTAGAAAGCATTATTAACACAAAAGCTCTAATTAAAAATTATTACTCAATATTATGCTTCTACATAAACATAATGGACACATGTAATAACAGTATCTACCCAAACAACCACGAAAATCCACATACTATCTTAGAGAGATCTCTCAGGCATCTATCTGGATATCACTTTGTCTCTTGATTATTCGTATCCTATCTAAACATCCATAGTATAGCCACCAGTTATTCAAAGACTTGCAGCAAATGGATATCCAGTATAGATATTGTGACATCGTTTGGATAATTTAGATATCCCTTCAATGTCTTTTAGATATCTAAAGAATATCCATGGGATGTTTTAATATCCGCAACATATCTCTCTATCAAATTTACTTTTGTTACAACGAAACCTGAGAAAAGAATGTTCTCAATTTCCAAATTTTTCAAAATTGCAAAAGAGATGAAGTTTTGCTTGTTTACTGTCAACACATAACTGCTCTTCATGCAAATCTAAATTAAAGATTTGAAAACATTCTTCACTTGGATATTTCCGACTGGGTATTAAACGTTTTAGCGGGGGAAGAAATTGGATCCCAAACTAATACAGGAGCAACTTTTAAAATATCCACAAATGAGGTACATCTGCTAGTGTTAGAACCGAAATTCTGGTTACAAAAGCATCCCACTATTATTTCCTGCATTATGGGTTATTGTACAAAAATTGTTGACTACTTTCTCGCTTTCCTATTTGTTGAGATGTGGATTCAATGACGTTATGAACCTTATCACAGAAAACAACTAGAAATTAGTGTTTGTGGTGATTTGGGATTGCTAGTCACAAACCCGAACATACAAGTCCGTCCAAGCCATTAATTTTTTTATATTTTATTTTAAATAAAAATTATAATTGAAATAAATACTTTTGCAAAATACATTTTTTAAATTTGTAATTTTTATATTATGGATTTATGTAGCTTTTTCACTTGGGAATCCGAAGGCAAGTTTTAACTATAAAGAAGGGTCAAAAACGTTTGAGAACAACTGATTTAGAGTCTGAAAAATCATAGTAATGCTAGATGGGAAATATTTCTCGGTAATTTGACTTCAAACCATATATTCGAAGATGTTGGATCATTCAATTATCAATTATTAAGAATTTTTCTGTATTTAATTGTTTGCTTATCCATGTCATTAAATCATTCTTGAAAAAGTACAAGATGCAGTCCATGATTTAGAATTGCGTTTTATAGGCAACTGGTAAAATTTTGATACCTTAAAAAAACATCTCTGGGCTCTTTCAATTTGCCAGTTGCTTAAAATGGAGGTTTTTCGGCGCCACACATTTGCACACTATCTGTTTGGCTGCTGTCTCTTCCTTTGCAGTTACATGTTTGAAAAACGAAAAATCTTTCAAATTTCATCCTATAATATAGTTGTCTCATATGCATTGAAAATATTTTCCTGTGAGGGTGGTGGTGCATAATTTCAGTTTTTCTTTCCATTTCTCAACTGTGTTTTTCTTTTCTTTTTTTTTTTTTTTTTTGCTGACAACTGTAACACCACTTTCCTCGCAAGGTTCCTGAAAAAAAAGACCATTTTACTTTAAATTTTGCTACCATCCATCTGACGCTTTGAATGCAATTTCGTCAATGCTTATTTGTTGAGCCAAACCTAGTGCTTTGCACTTCAAAAAATTTTATTTTATTGGAATATTTATTTTTTGTTGTATTATTTTTAATTATTCGTATAATCTATTCTCAAGCTTCTAAAATTTTCCATCTTGAAAAATTGATAGATTTCTAGAGTTTAATACCCACAATTATGATTATTTTCTTCAAAATCTAGTCTTGAACAGTTAATTATGTCAAATGTTTTTAGGGATTTACGTGTAAACTTTTTTTCACTTTTGTATCTAACTTTTCAAGACTATTATTTTGGTTTTTTGAGTTGTCGCATTGGGTCTGAAGCTGCCATCTTCTTCAGTGATGAACATGTAAATGGCAAGTTAGAACCTTGAAAAATCAAAATGTTCACATCATTCTGTCATCTAAGCCAGGCAGTCCCTCCTCCTTATATTGGCAAGTTGCCATATTGCGTATTTGGGCGATAATAAATAGTCCTAAACGTATGATCATGAACTTTGAATTTTTCGTGTCGAGAAAATTACACTACTACCAATCCTTCCATCACCGGAAGCAGAATTTTAGTGCTTGACTTCTGGACAAACATAAAGTTTTCTAATTTAATAGAATGGTATTGTTGGTTAGGCAATTTCACCCTTATCCTCACCCGTTAAATTGAACGGAAACACTAAAGATTCTATGCCTACGAATATTAGCAATACAATAATAAAATTTATTTTCAATCACATATTTCGAAACCACTTCATGGAAAAATACCAAGAAGAATATCTGCTGAATTCGGAGGTTGTATTTAGATAAGACTATACAGGAGCGCAAAATAATGTAGAGTGCATAGGAATAAGGAAAAGTTAGGAATTTTATAGTTGGTCGTTATAATGGATAAGTCTTAATAACGTTGGGTCGTTATAACAAACTTCAACTGTATTTATTTTGGATAATATCTTATTTAATTAAGTTGTTAGTTGAAACCCTTTTATAAACTTGCACTTTTTTTAATCCATAAATGATAGAAGATTTCAGTATTGCTTGAGCAAATCCTTTCATATTTATTTCTATCAACTGTGCACTAAGATTTGTACTGGTTTGCGGTTTTTAATGTGTTAATATTTTGCTTATGAAAGCTAATTTGATCAGTGCAGTTTTAAATGAATTTCCAATCTGGACTAATTTTTACTGTCAAAATGAAAATCTAAGTGGAAACTGTTGATCAGAGTATTCAGTTTTGTTACAGTACCACAGCTGAGTTAAATATTTTAGGTGGATGGCCTTGTTATAACGTTGTGGTGTTACAAAATAATGATTGGAATGAAGGTGAATGACACGATCGTTAGCCAATAGCCTGATGGGGAATTCACAGATTTTCAGCTTGTAGCTACAACCCTTCATAGATATTTCAAGAGATTTGGAACACATTTTTAACTGTAAATCTTTGCTGAATTAAATATTTGTGCGCCGACAAATGTAGAATAACACATGCTCTTTCAAATCTATTTTGTTTTAATTTTAGCATATGAAACTTTCTTATTGAAAGACGTGATGGGGGGCTGGATTTGATCTTTGATATGAAAAGAATAAAATTAATTCTTTCAACTGTAATTTTAATAGTTTTATATTTTTCAATTGTAATAAGTTAATAAATTGTGTTAATTGTTTATTTACTATTTATCTTTATATTAAAAACATCCCCTTCATGATACATTTTCAACAAAATGCTGCTATTTATGCATATTGAGCTCTCTTTGTAATATCATTTAATATAAAATATCTTCTAAACACACTGCAATTCACAAACATAAGAACAGTTGAATTTTTTAGAGTTGTAATGTATGTACATTGTATCCAGTTTAAAAAGAGCTTGCAAGAAGACAATTCAAAAGGAAATATTTATCTCACAAGTCTCTAGTTATTTTTTATGCTTTTGTCCCATATGTATGAGAATTCTATTTTTTTTATGGAAATTAAAAAAAAAATATCTTTAACACATTTAAAAATTTCTATTTTTGTAGAAATTCGTTTTAATATCGACAGAAGAAAACTGCTTTGTCTGTATCAATTTTAAAAATGCCTCACAAAACTAAATCAAGCATTTATTAAATTAAAAGTGTGTCTTATATGAAATATTTTTGTGAAGAGAAAGAAAAGGCAGGAGGCACAAAACTTCAGTGGATAAAAATTATATTGTTAGTCTTGCTGTTCTAAAAAATGTTTTTTTTTTTTTTTTTTTTTTTAAATTTTATTTTATTTTATTTTGTAACAAATTACAAATAAGCATTATGAAAATATTTTTAAATGAATTATTTTAAGAATTCTTAAAAACTGATTTCACCGAATTTGTAAAAATCAATAGTAAATACATTTAATAAACAATTCACAAAACCATGACCAAATCGATGCAAGAAAGCATTAATTTTTTAATAAAAAATCTTCAATTATCCTGATGGTTGCCACTACTAGTATTACTTACAGAAACTGATGTTGGTTAAAGTTGTTTTAAAGGAACCTTTTGCCGCAAAATTTCTACAAGGATAAAAATTGATTTAGTACTAATTTCGCGAAATATAAATTTTCAAATGCATTTAGATTTATTAAAACAGCAACTGTGAGCATATTGTCAACTTCTAAAGGTTTAAACTTCTATATTGTAGATATTTCAGCTAGACAGTACATCTTTCTATCTTATGAAGGTTTTAAAAAAGTGGTTTGAATAAAATAAATGCTTTGAATTGACTACTGAGAATTCTCTTAATTAAAATGTAATTGAAAACATGAAAATAATTTGTAAGAAAAATTTTATTCAACTGTATATATTATTAATTCAATTTATGATACATGAAATGAGTTAGAAGACCTAAAAAAGTATACTAAAAAGATTTCACAATATCTATAAAGAAACAATGGTTGTAACAGATTATTAATATCACCTTTTAACATTAGAAATTCTGTCTTAATAATTACAGTCTAGCATATTTTGTTTATTGGGATACATTTTTATTTTAAAATCAACACAATTAATTTTACTGTTATAATTTAAAAAAAAAAAAAATTCTGTTAATTTTTAGGCAGGTTATCTGTTTTATAATTATGAACCACAGTATATTATCACAATTTGTATGCTAAAAATAAAGGTTATCTTTTCACTGAAATTTTTGACTACTCGCTTCATTAATCAAAAGACAATATTAAAACACTGTTAAAGAATTTAGGATTTGCATTTTGTATCATACTTTTAAAAATGAAATGAATTAGTTATTTTGAAATTTTAGTGAAAAAATTTATGATCACATGTAATTGTGTGTAAAAAGTCTGATCACACTCTTTTCTGCAGACAAATAGTTTGAATGGGAACTATAATTTAAAGAACTGCTATAAACAATCCTGTCCACTACTCTTTAACAGGAAAAGTTTATTTATAAAATATTTTACTGTTTATAGATTATTTAACTGATAATTAGCAAAGTTAATGTCATAAAAATTAATTTCCTAATAATTTAACAATGCCCAAAAACATAAATATTGAAATAAAAATTCTTGTGTTTCTAAACTGTGTATTCTTATGATTTTAAAAATGCAGTATTTACTATATCTAGATGTCAAGATATATGTAAAATATATTTTAAAATCATGCTATGTTTTAATCGTTGGGAATTCAGTATACAATACTGGAAGAGTTCTAATGATAAACAATTTTAATTATCTAAGTTACAGCATTCATAATTGTTCAGAGTTATTTATATAATGTTAAATGTCTAAAAAGTATAGTAAGGCTTAAATGGTGTAAAAGTTCTGGAAGTTGTCATTATTTTAACTTACAAAAATTGCACTTGGAAATTAAAAGGATTGAAATTATACCTTATGAATTTTCAGCATATACACTATTTTAATCTGCATGGTGAATTTTATTTTGTTTTTAGTGATTTTTATTATTGATTTAATCTGCTTATTTAGAAACTAATATAACAATTACATCAACTTGGCAAAAATTTTTAATGCCAAAAAATTCAAAAATACAACAAAAGGATTATAAGGGATTCGTATTGTTTTTTCCTAAAGTAAATATAAAAACTATTTCATTAATAATTAACTAATCATTCTAATTAATTGTCATCACAGGGTATTTCCATTTCAATTACAGCACCTATGTAATATTAGGCTAATAATGATCTGGAATAATTTTTTTCATTATTTATTTTAGTATATTAAGAACAGCCTTTTAATATTTGCATGAAAAAAAAAATCATAATTTATCTAATAAAATATATATTGATATTTTATAACAATTTCTTAAACTCACTTTCAAATCAATAAGCATGCATATCAAAATTGAATTTAAAAAAAAGGTTTCATTTATTAAAAATAAATTTTTCACAGTTAATTTTACTAATATGTCATGTAATATACAATCTTTCTTAAATATATTTATAAACAAGAAATACTTTAAATAAGATAGTTTAGAATATTATAAAAGGAAATAACTTAATCATAATTTGATTTTTTAATGTGAAATTGCAATATGTGCCCATATATATGTAAAATGAATTACAAATATATATGGAAATCTTAAACTCTTAAAAGTTGATCCTAACAAACCTGTTTTTAAGAAAACTTTTATGAGTTTCTATTTAATTAATTTTGCTAATGCAAAATTAATTAGTATAGTTAATTTTGACCTGTATTCCTATTACAATATACTGCTTTAAAATATGAAGTGATTTGTTTTGATTAAAATAAGTAATAAAATACATCAATTATTCATATCAATCTCTATATATTTTTTGCATAAAAATAAATAAAACTGCAAACATACAACTAATCAACTTGCTAAACAGTATTTAATTAAAATAAGTTGCACGTTATTTAAACAGCAGTTAAATTTGTGTCATTGAAAAAGACTAAAATACTAGTATTTGGTTTGCTTTAATTACTTCACAGTAATTTTTGTCTAAATGGGTTAATTTAATTAATAACTATATTTTAAAATGGATTCTGGATTACTATAAAGAGGCATTCTGAATATAGCAATTGAACTTCAAACTTTTACTCTTAACTTTAAAGTTGAGTCAAAGTTTGATGCATGTGAAGAATATCATAGAATAGGTAAAAATTCAAATAGAAAAAGCAGTTATTCTAAATCAATACTAATTCTCAAGGCTGTAACGAGATTTGAATTCATAAGTTATAGAGCCAACGGTCAGTCCTTTATTTACCTGGTAGCATGTTTTGTAATATTTTTAAATTATTATGTATATTAGTTTTATTATATATAGTTTATTATCATTATAATTTATATGTGGAAATTAAAAGCTGTTGTTACAATGCTACCAAATCATTGCTTTTCTTCATATTGTTGGTTTACATGTGCCGTTTTACTAACTATAAATATTTAATAAATTAAATTATAATTTAGTTAAATCCCGATACCTTTTATTAGATTTTTATTAATGCATTGAAATTTGAGTTGTATGAGAAAATATCTTTGAAATCTGAAATCTTATATTTCTCTAAATTCAAATATACAATTTTAAATAATAATTTTAAATTAACAATTTTAAAAAATAATTTAATTGTGAAGTATATTAATAAATTGCTATTTTAATTCAAACAAGGATATTAACCTCTTAAAAATACAAGCATTATCTACAAATCTCCCTTACTGATAGATGTCATCTATTCTAGAAGAATGGGTAAAATGGTTGTCAATAACTGTATAAATCTTAACTGAATCAATTTTTACTCTTGTGAAGACATCCTATGTCTATTATTTTTGAGGTAAATAACTTTAGGATACTGACTTTTTATTTAGTTAAATATATGCTCTAACAAATCCTTTATGAAAACACATAAGCAAACAAAAGCCCTTTTTTGCTTTTACAAAAAAGCAACTTACAATTTTCAAATATGCGATTGAAGTTATTTAGATGTTATTCCTCAGAGTTTTATCAACACTGGTGTATTTTAAGATGATATTTTTTTTTTCGCTTTTATTTTCAAACATTTTAATATTATGTTTATGAATCACTGAAAAATATATTCACATGATAAATAAGCCAATTAATAAACCAGAGAAGAGTTATTATTTTCTAAAGAACTGGAAATACTTTTGTAATTAATAATGCAAAATAATTAATGTTTTGTAGGCAAATTTTTCATTTCTGTTTTATTTAATGAATATTTTAAAGAGACATTTACATAAATAAGAAAATGTAAAATACTTATTTTTCTCAGAATTCCTGTTACATACAACCATGTAATTTTTGTTGTGAACTAGTTCTCCGCTAAAATGTACATGGTTAAATATAAGGGTTTATAGTTGCCAAATTCAAATAGATTACTAGACATCAAAACTATGTTATGGCACAATTTTTGATCAGGCTGAAAATAAATTATAGCTTATACTCTGATATCACAAAATACTATGCAAAATTTGAAATTATATGTTTATATAAAATATATATTTAAATCTGTTAACCCAAAATAAATAAGGAAAATACAATAAACTCATACTTTTAATAAATAAGCAATTAATTTTGATTATAAAATGTGAATTATTTTCTTTCCCAGAGACTATTGTTTATATATAATAATTTATCAAAGTAATAACATACACTGAGTATACATTAAACCAAAGTAAGTTTTTTGGTAGTTAATCACAAATATTTAATCATGTTTATATACAAAAATACAAATTTGTTTACATATTTATACATTTGTTTGCATATATTAAATTCAAGTAATTTTTTTGATTGTTAATCACAAATATTTGACTCATGTTTATGTACAAATTTGTTAATTATTATAATATTTTTGCTATCACAATTCAGTCATATAAATCCTTAGATTTTTTTTTAAAATCAAGAGTAAGCTTTAATGAGATTAATCAAGGAAGATTTATCTAAAAATTTGCTTAAATATTTAGTACTGGCAGGGTCTAAAACAACAGTTCTCCTTTTATGCCTACAACAAATTCTTAATAATGATAAATAATTTGCAAGTTTCTTTCGTTTCAAAGAAGTCATAAGAAGATCTTTGCAATTGCGATATTTTTTTTTATTTTCTCTAATCAATATTTCTCTGACAAATTCACATGGATACTCAACAGAAGATTTTGACATGGTACAATTATCAAATACATACTGATATAATGTATATTTTTTGCTAATTTTATCTTCCTTCATTTTTATTAATGTAGACATGCAAGAATTGCGAAGTGTTGAAAAACATTTAAACTTACTTTTATGAGATGAATAACGCTTAAAATTAATGACTCTTTCAGGTTTTTTAAGATCACTTTTACGACGGAAGTTCCATAAAACTAAAAAAGGAATAACATATTTAGCAAGCTTATAATGACAACAGTCAAATATTTTCTTTTTGCCTAGATTCATTGTATTAGGATTAGCACCATAGTCTAGCAATAATTTGACAATCTCAAGACTTTCATATTCTTTAGGTTTTTTTTTAGCATAAAACATTGCAGTTTTTTTAGAATAATTTTCTGCATTTACATCAGAACCATATTCTAAAAGTATTGCAATAATATTTGGATTGCAATCTTCTTGTTGTATTGTTGACAATAAAGGAGTATCCCCTTTCATATTTACAGCTTTCACATCAGCACCATACCTTATGAGAGTTGATATAATAGAAGGGTTCGTATTATATATTGGCATATGAAGTGGAGTGTCCCAGATGCCATTTTTAGCATTAACATCAGCTCCGTGATGCAAAAGTGCTTCGAGAACATCCATACTTGAATAAGTATTCACAAGATGATGCAAAGGTGTATTGAACACAGTTTTTTGCTGAACAAGATGGGGTTTGCAATGAATAATTCTTTTAATGATATCGGGATCTATTCGCTTTGTTATAGCTAAATTCAAGATAGATCTTTCATCGTATACATAGTCAGCATCACCACCATGTTCAATGAGTTCAATAATTATATTCCAATTAACAATTTTTTCTACAACACTTCGACCAAATGCTGCTGTCATGGGAGTGATCCCTCTATGATCACGGATATTGGGATTAGCACCTCGTTCCAGAAGTAACTTTATAACATCAATATTAGCATCTAGATTATGACTATGTGCTTTGACGATAATATGCAATGGAGATTCCCTTTTTGTATTTTGTATATTAGGATTTCCATTACCGTCGAGAAGAGCTCGAATTAAATCTGCATTACAATTTGGATTTCTGACAGCAAAATGTAATGGTGTTTCACCTTTTAGATTCTGCCTATTTGCATCTGCATTAAATTTTAATAGAAGTTCAATGTTAGTGAGGTCACCTAGATATCTTCTCACAGCATAATGCAGACAAGTATTATGGAAGTAGTCCACCTCATTTGTATGTCTGGTGTCAGCTTTTTCAATTATAGCTTTCAAATCTTTATTCTTTTTAATAACTGCAAACAAAGCATTCGTTTTTAGTTCACCACGATGTCTTCTCGAATTATAATTGCGATGTTTTCGTATTGAGTTATTAGCACTATATCTTCTTCTTAAATTAACACCACATTGTTTTCTCCAAATATAACTTCTAGTTTTTCTCAAAATAACAGCCATACGACCGAATTTGCGTTAGAATTATTTTAGATGTTATTAAGTTGAAATTATTTATAGCATTACAATAAATTTCATGAATTAATACAATTTCAAGGAAAAATTTTAAAATGTACTTATCTACAAACTAAAATATATAAAAACTTGTGGCTAACTATCGTCACACACACCATCACGTGTTTTTATAACTTGAATAAAGCGCTTGGCTAGTACCGCGGTTACTCATTCCACGTTCGTTTTTTTGACTTAATACATGCTTATAAGAACGGTACAGTTTGCTCGAATTATTGCCGTTGAGAAACACATTAAATGTTAAATCAATGAAATTGCTGGGGAATTTCTTAATTACTATAAAAAATATTACACTTTCTTTACTGGTTGATAAAATGAGAAATTATATTAATTTTCCACACAATTCCATTTTGTGTTTGGATTTAGTAGGGGGGGGGAGTAGAAAGAGTATATAAGCACACACGCTGTACAACTTGTCCCGTCAAATTCTGCTTACCAGAATAGGGGAAGAACGTTAGAAATGGAAGCTACTTTCTAGGGTGCCCTTTTTCAGCATTTTGGTATTTAAAAGGCATGCTTTACAGATTGAAAGCAAAGGTTTTCTAAATTAAAATAATTGTTCACTCAGTTGTAGGACTTACTTATAAGTACATTATTTATTGTTTCGCTTACATATATGCATTTGTCTATTAATTTCTTCTTAACTTCTATCCCCCTCCCCCTTAAGTTTTTTTTATAATATATTTTATTTCTTCTTATAAACCAGAAATATCTTTATTTTTTTTTTTAAATATATTATAATAACATGAGTATAAATTAAGCGTAAAAATATGGCTGATTGTTGCTAAAAAGAAAACAAACATTAAAAGAAGTAAATAGGTAAATAATTGGTTGCTGCAGCGCAAACTGTTACACATTTTAATTTTATCAAAGAAATACAGTCAGATGATAAGGGCTTGTTAAATTATGAGAAGAAATGAAGAATTGTATGAAATTCTGTTGGATAAGATAACACCTTTAATTATGTAATACTTTTTTTTTTTTTTTTTAAACTAATTTATACATTCATCTGTAGCCCTCATGAAGGATTAAGTGCTATTTTGCGCTTTGCGGCTATTGATGAAAAATAGGATTTAAAATTTACAAGTATTTTTTTTTTTCCAGCTTTGGGACAAATAATACCAGGGACATACATTCCACAAGAAATGATAGCAAATCAAATCATCATGAAGTGGGTACTTATACGTGTTATCAGAAAGTACCACTTTTTCGGTCCTTAATTTTTTCTTATATCCATTGTGCAGAGAAAATTTCTCTTTTAACTTCATTATTATTATTATTATTTTTTTTTTTGTTGTTTCTAATGGCGAGCACCCTTGAGCATGTATAGTACATTAACCCATTAGCCGCAACAAGGCCGGAAACTGCTACTCATTTTATCATTACCAGGTGGGCACCTGTGAACCAAGTCACGGAGGTACGAGTAGCATCGCCCACGCCACACCACCACAAACCCGTTTATAGGGCGGGCCACATTCATCCATCATCTGAGGAAAGGACAAGAAACAGAGAAAGTACATCCATACCCGAGCCGGGATTCGAACCCACTTTATTCATTATAACCATTATCATTTTTTTAAAATAAATATATAATCATTCGTACGTTTTTTTTTCATTTGTATAGTAACTGCTCATGCCTTGCCACAAATAAGGCTCATCTTAGCGTGCTTCTATGGATTCTTTCGATAGACATGTTGACAGCTGAAACGGGATTCTATATTTCAGTAAATCAATGTCTCTAGGGAAGTTTCAGTAAATGTTACTTTTCCCAAGTGTAGCTGGAAAGACTACAATCCTATGAGACGTCATTTGGAAACTGTTGATTACTGCATGTTATTAGTCTCAAGTATGAAGAAAAATCAGAGCTTGTATGAGTTTTCTGCAACCAGTCAAATTACCTCACAAATGGTACGATTTTCTGCGTGGCAAGCTTCAGAAAATAAATCCGAAAAATGCAAAATAGCTCTCTCAGAAGTTAGTAATGAAAAATATTACATCCTCCGATCATCTACTTATTTGTTCTAATAACTCAGAATGCCCTTATTTAAAAAGACAAAGGATAATAGTTTTATTTATGATATGATGCCTTTATCTTTTTATATAAGAATAAGATACAAAAACACTAGTATTTCCCTAACATGCTTAAAGTACAGGAATAGTCTTTTCCAGAAAAAAGTGTTGCTCTTTCAAACATCCGTTTTTAATTTCACATATTTGGTTTTTATGAAACGAATTATCATTAACAGGTACTAGTTATTTGTGCTGCAAATTTTTAGCTTCATGAACAGTAACGATAAAAAATATTCAAAAGAGAAAAATATGCGAAATTTTTGATATGATTTTATTTATCATAGCGAAATATCATCAGCAATGCAATCAATAACAATGTAAATCTGAACCAAGAATAATTTTTATTCTATTATATATTGAATTATAGTTTGCTTACAACACTTTTTTTTCTGATTTCCGAATCCTGAAAACCACTAAACACAACTATCATACACAGCGTAATTTTGTATCATGATAAAATAACTGAACTCACCCTTCTCATCGCGCCATGCATGCAGAGACAATAGATCCTGCAAAAATCTTTTTTAAAATGTTTTTTTTTTTTTTTAAAGTTTTGAATTTTAAGAAAATAATTTAAATTTTGCATTTGGTAATATCAGTAGTATTTGTGTTTTGGTTATCTTGTAATATTGCATGGTGCGGAATGTCATTTGTTTTTAAATAAATCTTAGTTTAGCTACTTATGTAATCTGCCTTGCGCGTACCCAATTTCTTACACTTAACTAATGAATTCAATAATTCTAACATTCATTGGTCTTCTCAACAAGATGGGTTTTTTCTTGGTCAAGTATCGAACCTATTACCTCCTAGTTACGAGAGTCTCTTTTAAACATTGGCATTTAAATCATGAATAAACATCTATTGAAGATTTTTACCAGTTACATTCTAGGAAAGTATACTAGAGGCAGACATTATTCGCAACTATCCTTTTTGGACAGTCCCATACCAAGATTTGTTTAACTGTACCTTTAATATCTATAACTGAAAAAAATAATAATTTCGTTACTTATTACATGTTGTTGAAGCTGCTCAGAGATGTTATAATTATTTTTAATAAAATAATTTAAAATTTATATTTTAAAATTTAAAAAATAAAATTTTAGAATTAATTTATTAGTAAATCATGTTTATATTGCTGAGCGAATTTATGTTTAAATATAATTAATTATACAACAGCGTACATAATTTTATTGAGATTTAAAGTCAGACAGCATTTATTGAAATCTGCATTTGTAAATACAATTTTTGGTAACAATTTTTAAAACAATATATAAGCAATTAAATTTCCTTAAATATAAAGAAATTTAAGGAAAATTGATTGTTACTGTAGAAGTAATGTAGATTTTTAAAACAGGATTATTAATTATTATATTAGTTTTCAATTAAATAATTTATATGAAAAATATTTTAATAATACTTTTGGAATTGTTTTGACAGTTTGCTTGCATTTTATTTAAAAATTTATAGTTTGTATATAAAAGAGTATCCAATATATTTATAAAATATAATTGTATTATATTCGAAGGAAAGATGTAATTCAATAAGTTTTAGTATTCGAGATATTCACTTGTTTTATTTGATAATGATATAATTTTCAATTTTCTCTAAAAAAACGTTATCAAATTTTAAAAACATGTCGAGAAATAACACATTTTGATTTTCAATATAAGTTAATTAAAAAATTATATACATACATAAATCATATGTTTCCTTAAATAAGCAGTCTTAATTTCTCAGAACTATTGCCTATCCGTCAAAATGTTGACAAGAATTCAATATGATATAAATAAAGTTTCATTGGTTTAATAACATAATGACATCACATACCTACGACATAGTTTCGTCATGACGAATTCGGCGTGAATTCGCTTGTCTAGGTTTTAGCGGCGAAATTGTTCTTTTTGCTACAGACATTAGAATGAATGAAAAAGCGAAAAGAGACTATGAATGAACTCCAAGCAAGACCGGATTTCGTTGCTGACGAAATAAATTACGTTGCAAGAGAAGCAAATATATCATGATAAAAATGCTTCAAAAAGTGCCAACGATGGGGAAAATTAAATTTCGAAAGTGTTAAAACAAAAGTAATTTAACATTATAAACATGGAAAAATCGAAGGGACGGGAAAAAATCGGTGTAAACTGGGGTAAAACGTTAAGTTCGGGAATGTAAAAGCAGGGTTGTGTATCGTATCATTATTTATATCCATGATGAAAATTTCCCAAGTTTTTTTGATTATCATTGTTATAAATGTGATTCAAATTTATCATAGTCTGTCGAAGATATATGCCTTATGAGTAATTACAATAAAATATATTTAAATAAATTCTATTGTAAAAAAAACTTTGCTTTAACTGCCGAATTATTTGGCTGCATCAAGTGCTCTCTGGATATGACTTCGTATTTTAAAGTTTTAAATTCTACATGCTCTGAAATTTTTTCTAAGATTTATATTTAACAAGAAACTTGTCAAAAAAATTTTTTCACACATAAGAATTGTGATATTTTAGTTACAATAACAATAAAAATCACTTCTGAAAATTAAATTTTTTTGTAAAAAGGAATTGTTAAAACCTACAAAATCATAATTTGTTTTGTAAGATAATACAAAAAGTGTTTTTCATGGATAAACAAAACAATGCAGCTCATCGTACAGCAAAACATTATATAGTATGACACACACATATACAGATTGAAAATCAGAAAATAAGTGAAAGAGTACTCTTACCGGTTGCGGCGCCGAGTTATTGCGCATGCGTGAGAGGGAGCGAAAACATTTTCCGTTGGCGTTTCGTTCTCCGCAACTCTCCCAACCTTTTGAGTTTGTGGTTAAACGCAGTTTTACAAACCCTCAACATTACAGAACTTTGCCGAGAGAGAAATAGTACTAAAACTAGTTGTGGCGCATAGTTAAATCTCGCATATGCGCAGCTACATTGTTTACGTTGAAAATTTGTCTTTTTTACCATTTATGTTTATAAATGAATTATTATAATATTGAATATGGTTATATGAATTTTTGACAATAATTATTGAAAGTGCGTAAGATTAAGATTTCCTAAAACATTCTTATAAGATACATTTAAAATTATTGTTTAGATTTTGGTTTAAATTTTATACATAGTTATACATTAATAATGTAAGTCAACGATGTCTTTTATCACAAAGTTGCTGAATTTTATAAAAATATAATTCATTAACTTGAAAATACAATATCGAAAAAAATATTTCACTCTAAAATTATATTTATGACATTTAACATATTAATATTTACTAAGTGTTTTACTAATTTAAAGGTAATGGTTTGTTTACTGTGTTAACAGTCTGTTTAAGACTAATTTCATTCACCATTTAATATATATTTTAAAGATTTTAGTCGTAATGTTTTCATAGCATTTCAATTTTGAATCCTATTATATTATGCACTGATTAAATTTGTTTCACTAATATGTTTTTCATTTATTAATATTATAAATCATTTATAAATATTGTTAATGAGGTATTTTTGAGTTCATAAAAAATGTTATACATAAGTAAAAAAAAAAAAAGACAAAATATCAAAAATTTGTGTGCATCTCATTAATAATTTTTTTTAAACCTTAAACTTAATACTAGAATATTGTTGGTATTATTTTGCACTTCTAATTCTCAGAAATCCACTATATATATATATATATATATATATATATATATAAAACCAATACCTAGTATATTTATAATAAATATATTTATATAAATAAATATATTTGAATGTGCTTATATTATATTGATAAATATGAAGCTTTCAAAGGTACAATATTTTAATAACTTAATGTCACTAAATATGAATTTTTTTATACATTTATGGATAATTTATATAATTACACTCATACAAATTCTAGATGTAACCTACGACTGCTTGTACCAAAATAATATAATTTTTTTTTTTTGCTTTTTTTTTATTTGTTTATCTTTTTTTGCTTCCTTTTTATTCACTTTTTGAAAATATCTCATTAAGTTAAGGAAGTATAAACTTAAATTTATTTTCAATTCATGCTAAACATGAAAATTTGAAACCTCAACTAAAATTGTGTTGTAAGCAACAGAAAAATACCAATGATTGGAATGTAAATACTGAGTAATACTATTTTTATGGAAATATATATTTTTAAAATTGCGAAATAGTGATTTTAATACTGAAAGATTAATTGGTTTTGAATCATTGAAAACAATGAATATATTTTCGTATATTTTCATATACGTTTTATTTCCTTAATCCGCGAAGAAAGTGTTAGTCGACCTGATGGTATTCTTGTATTAGACTTAGTTAAACTAGGACGACACCTGGCTATTGAAGTTGGTTGAACTTTTATTTTACTTTGTGTTTTAGTTTAAAAAAAATTAAGTTTATCTAAAACACTATACTATGTTACATACATAGTTAGGTATATATAAGTTTATATACATTTACAAATTATATTAAAAAAAATTAATTTCACAAAGTTTTTTTTATATTCGCAATGATTATTGATACTGTATATATATTATTGATTGTATATGTATTATAATCCTTAATAATTGCCTAAATTGAAATTCTGTGTATTTGAAAAATATATTACAAGTTTTTTAAATTTAAAAGCAGTTTTTTTTTAGAATAAGAAATATTCAGGATTACAGAAAACGCAAAACCAGAAGTAACAAGATAGAGTTTAAATCCAAATTGTTTTGTTTTACAACACGTAAAATTATTGAAAATTTGAATTTTATCAATATTTTAATATAAAATATTATAAAATTAAAACTAATGAACACTTGAAATGCTTTAGAATATTCCTCTTTATAAAAGAAAATAATTATATGGCAATTTACACAGGTATTCTAATTTTATAAATTAAATAATAAAATCGGAGTTTTTTTAATCATGGTTATTTAATTCACTTTAAATTTGAGAATACGACTAAGTTATGGCTAACAAAACCTAAATAGATATACATTTTACCATTACTATAAATACATTAACTTCTGATATATCTGTACTATTAATGTCATACATACATATTTAAAAAGTTTAGTTAAAGTAATAAGTAAATCATCTTGATTTTATTTAACAAAAAAATATCTTAAAACAATAGATTTCTAACTGCTTAAAATTTAAAATATGGATAATATATGAACCCCTTTTCAATTCAAAATACAAATTTGTCTTATCTTGGTCTTAAATCTTTTTTAACTTACCATTTGACTCATATAACTTTTCTTTTAGTATTTCTAATGGATTAATGCAGGATCCTAAATTCAATTTCCTCCAAATATCATGCAATTAATCTACTTTTCTTCTTCTCGGATTGACTGATAAATTAGCCAGTCCTTCGTAATCTTATATTGATAAAAATTTATTTTCATGAAAACGAGTGGCTTCTGCAGGACCTAAGTCATTGCTAAAGTATTTAAAATACGTTTGTTTTACCTATAAATTAACAAAATATAATAAATATGGACTCTTAAAAATAATGCCATGGTAATAAAATGAAAGCTCACATACATTCTAAATATTCTCAAAAACTATCCACTAGAACAAAGCTATTGCAACAAAATAAGCACAAATTAATTTTATTTGTTGAAAACTTGTAAGTTCAAGTTTCAACAAATAACATTTTTCAAGCAATATTAATAAGAATAGTTGATAAAATTACTTCGCCTCATCATTTACTCTCTCAATGTTTTTGCTGAATCTGTGTTGCGGTTATTATTTAAACCTACATAAATTTCAGCTGTTAAAGATGAAGTATGAGATAAAAACTTATATTTTTTTTATTGTAGATTTGTTGGCTTAATGTTAAATTAAGTTTTGCATTACAAACAGCATTTCTTTTTTATTCTTTCGACTTAATCCTGTAACTGTATTGACAAAGCCGAGTTTTGCTAAATATTACTCTGAAAGAAACTTTAAACTTATGTATATTAAATTTAAAAAAAATGGTATATTATTGATTAATGCAGAAAAAGCAAGTGTGATTGACAACGATACACAATCCATTGTACACACATCATAGATGAAAGAATGTTTTTAAAATTTTCTATACATTCTTATTTTGGATTGCAGAACTATGCCATCATTTGTAGATTTTTTGAAATCTATAACACCTGTTGGATAACTACTTAAAATTTTATTCCATATATTTCCTTTGAAATCGATAACGACGGAATGCATTTTCAGTAAATGTGAAAACTAAAGTGGAGCTTGCAGGCGAAAATGTGTTAAGCTCAGGAGATTTTTA
>JAPDSC010120572.1:0-12676 GCA_026290005.1 Latrodectus geometricus | reverse complement strand
TTGTTATGAGCTTAAAATCTCTAGAGTTTCAGTGAAAGCAGTCTTAAATGACAGTGTCCTTTACGATCCAAAAATGATCTTTGTAAATTTCATGAGAGATTAAAGCAAGCTGAAATGTAGTTTTTCCAAATAAAAGGCATGGTTAAATTGCGATTTGGGTCCCCTTCTTCGCCAACTCGCAAATTTGAAGAGTTTTTTTTTTTTTTTTTTTTTTTTTTTTTTTTTTTGCGCATGCTCATTAATTACTCTTTTGTTTTAACCTTTTCATTGGTTGCTAATTAAATTTCACTTTGAAGTAGCGGTATAATTTCCGCCATGGCGTTGGTGTTTTTGAAAAACGAGCCTAAAGCACATTTTCACCAAAGACAATAGAAATCGTGTATTTCACATACAATTTCTCTTTAATTTAAAATGATAGAATTAAATATTGACAGCCAAAATCAAGAATTAATGCAGAATTTAGGAAAATGACTCATAATCCTGTTAAGTTAGCTGAGGAGCAAAATTCGCATGCAGAGCACAGCAGCCAACATCTCAACTCTTGTTGTGAAATGACGCATTGAAGACATTTTTTCCCAGAAGCCCCATAGTCCTCAATGTAGGCCGCAGTGGTGTAATAAAGGGCAGGTAAAAGGGCGCAGCTAGAAGAAGGGCGCTAAATTGCGGCTGAAACAAACAAAATTTTCCAGAAAATTCCGATTTTTACATTCTACCTAATTTTTAATTTTATTCGAAAAAAATATTTTACATTTAATAATTGTTATGTCATGTTGAAATATAAACGCTAAGTCTGGGGGGATTCAATTGTAGAAGAGGGAAAGAATTGTTGGGAAAAACGAAAGGGGAAAAGCGAGGGGGGGGGAGACAGCCGGAAAAGCTTGCCATAAATGAAAATTTTACTTTCATATTTTTATGTTACTAAGCTTACATAGTTTGGCTCCTTTTTAAAAATTGTGTTTTCGATATCCGTGATTTTGTTTTAAAGTTGTATACAGTGCTATATAATAATTTTGTATTACAAATCTTGGGCATGCGTAGAAGACGAAAGTATTTTATATTTGTTTTCTGATAAAATTTTTCAAGTATTTGATTGGTCAGTCCCATTTTTATACATTTCAGTTTTTTTTTCATTTTAGTTTAAAATTAATTACCAAATTATTTTTATATCTTGATTTATGGATCAACAATTCAGGGAGATTCCAAAAAGATGACATTATGAGATATAAATGTAACTTAATGAATGCAGAAAGATTCTCCATCTTTTCTGTGAATCTTAATTTCTTTTTATAAAATATCCTAGTCAAGTTATAGGCTTATAAAAAAACTTATATTAATTAAGCAAATAAAATTTATCTATTCAAAATATTAAAAAAAAAAAAAAAAAAAAAAAAAAAAAAATTGGAGAAGTCTTAATGTATTGAAATATTATTTGACACGATATTATTTTTATAAGATATTAGCTCATTTCATTTAACAAGCAATGCATTGTTAACTTTTTTATATTTTCTTTATAAATAAAAAATTTTGAAATTATTGTCTTATTTTAACTAAAATAAAATATCGTTCTCAACAAAGGAAATTTCATATAATTGAAACGCCATTAATGAAAACTTGCCAGAATATAATTGAAAAGTTTTCTTCAGAAGTCCTTAAATTTTGCATCCTTCAATAATAGGAAATGCCTATAACCTACAAAAAACTTCGTATCGAATAAAATGAACGAATGTGTGTAAAGTATTTCCTTAATAAATTATTATAATTATGTAAGTTAAGTCATTTTACTTACTGCAATTTCTATTGGACAATATAAAAATATGAGAATTGAATTTTAGTATAATCGGATTATGCGGCTATATTCCAGGATTTGCCCAACACTTCTTAAACTACCCTATACTACATATTCAATTCCATCATAGAAAGAAAACTAATAGCTATTTAAATACATAGTTGCATTTAATAGTTAAGACTTCAACAATCTAAATCTGAATAATAGTGAAAGAAAAATTTTGAAACCCTCATTTTAAAGAAAAAATAATTAATACATAAAAAATGAATGACGAAAAAAATTTAAAGTCGAATGATTTCGGCTTTTAAATTTTTTTATATACTTGTTGTTTAAATCAACTATACTTCGATTCCTTCCTTGCAAGAAAAGATGAAACCCGACAAGGATGCGCAAAGGAAAATATCAGATCTGATGAAATTACTTAGAAATATCAATTTTCTAAAAATCATTTAAATATGTAGCATCAGAAAAATCAGATTCACTTTTAATATTTTTTTATTTTAACTAAAAAATAAAATATGTCATTCTCGAAAAAAGAAATTTCATAAAACTGAAGTATCATTAATGAAGACATGTCAGAATATAATTGAAACACAAACATTTTTTTCAGAAGTCCTTAAATTTCTTGTTACAGTTATTAGTTCTTAATGAAACTTATGAAAAACTTTTCTGTGAGATTCTATTCAGATTACGGAACAGAGAGAGAGAGTTCTGAGTTTATCTCAAGCTTCGTTGTAGCCCGTCTGGAATGACGTCATACTCGAGAGAAAATTCCAGCTGAAATTCTCATGAAAGGAGCAGCTAACTGATCGTCAAAGGGGGAAAAAGACCCTACAACTTCCTGGGAAGAGTTTTCCTGGAATCGAAATGGGATACAACTGTGGAAAATAAACTCTAGCAAAATACAAATATTAGCTTCCTTTTTCTCTTACCATTTGCATGGTTAATGCATCATTACTTGTCAAATATCCAGTTTAACAACTCAAATTCTCATTTTTAAGCAAATAATATTATTTAGTTAAAAACCGATGGATTTCGTTGGAAATTTCAAGCTTTTCAAAATATTAAGTTTGACCCTAACAAAAATATTTATTTCCGGCGATGGGTACTGTTGTGGGTACTACAACAAGGCCACAAATTTAACGCTCATTTAGCGTTACCTGGTGGGAACCTGTGAACCAAGTCACGGAGGCGAGTAGCATTACCCACGTCACACCACCACAAACCCCTTTTATATGGCAGGCCACATTCATCCATTATCTCAGGGAAGGACAGGAAACACACAGAGAGAAATTACATCCATGCCCGAGCCGGGATTCGAACCCAGGTCCTCAGGTATGCTGGCCACTAGACAGGGTATGCGACCTAACAGAAATTATCAAGTAAGTTTTATTTTCTGTCTATTACCACTTATTCTTAACTTTTATATATTTAATACCATTAGTATAAATATTTATTAGCATTCTTGTGTATAATTTTGAAGTATAAATCAAATTGCTTATCACTTAAAATTATTTATTTAAAATCAAGTTTAAGCGTTTCAGAAAAGATGATTTGTAAATTTTATTTTTATATTAGCATTTTATGTTAAAAATTCTTGAATCTTAATGGTCTTTCCTTGCACATGAATTAATTGGATCGGGAAAAGATTTTAAAGTGGATTTTGAACCTCTAAAACAACCTTAGGTGAGATTCGAACCCATGAATGGCACAACCGATAGCAAGAGCGCTAATCATTCGGGTTACCCACTCGGATGCCATTGTTTAAGACAATTATTCGGAATAAAAATAAGCTCTGACTTTAATTAAAAAAATTCATTTGAAATTCTTACTAAACATTAAAAATAAGTAGGAATTTTTCATATTGGTAAAATAACCGACTTTTTGAAGTAAAATCGAGATATGATTATTAAAATTATTTTTCCTCTTTGAATACTGGTAATTTTAGGTTTGGTTTGTTTGTCGCCCGTCGAACGGTCATTTTTTGCACATGTCTCATAGGACCGGGGCCAACAGGTGAATGTGATTCCTCGTGATAATTTGAATCAATGAAAAAATTTGTAAAAATTAAATTCAGTTTTAGAAAAACTAAAGGTACTATAAGTTAATTTTTTTCATTGAAAATATTTCGAATTTTATTTTTAAAAAAATATATAAGTAGATAATTAATATAAAGAAATTAAATTAAATTAAATTGAAGCTATTTACTTTCATAATGTCTTATAGTGATATTTTTCCAGGTATGAGTATAATAATTGAGAATCGTACTTCAAATTATTCTTACTGTTTTAATGCCAAATTCGAATAGTAAACGTTCATTCAGTAAATTAAAATTTATTGGCGTATTTAAATTCGAACACATAGGATAAGATCGGCTAAATGACAGTATTTTTAACTGTAAGACGAGAAAAATGTGAATTGCTTAAAAATTGTATGTTCTTTAAAACAATTATATTAATATGTAAAATAATCTTTTTTACTCAATCTAAATTACGACAAGTCTGATTATTCTACAGACACATTTCCGAATCTAACGCTTGATTTGAGTTTTATTAACGAGATATTTTTTCAAATTTGTAAGTGTAATCCGAAGCTTTAAAATTAACAATTATTTAGATTATTTTAAACTGGGTATATATATATATATATATATATATATATATATATATATATATAAACACATTTTTGGAACGATTTCGATAAAGAATTTTAAAAAAAGTAAGTTTTAGACTGAAAATTTTTGGCAATAGCTTATTATTTAAAATGAGAAATATCGTCTGCTACTTCTAAATTTATTCTTCTTTCAAAATGTCGGATGTTAACAAGCTGTGGATTGAAAAATATTATTTACAACTTCAAAAAGCTAAATACATAATGTTCACAGCTTTTGCCCAGACATGTGGCTCAACGCAAAACATTTTGTAGAATCCTGTATGAAAATCATTTAGCAGGAGATAAATGGAAATACATTGTGACCCTTGGTAGGTTTACTTAAATGACTGCAACAAGAAAAGGTCTATCGGGTTCCCAGGTAAATAAAGGTCCTCGTTTTCTTCAATCTACAAATCTGGTTCCGTCAATGTAAAGAAAGTTTCATTAAGGAGTTTATGATTGTCGCGGGTTTCTCCTACAATGGGAAATTTATAATAAGAAGAGTGGAAAACATTTTTTGACATCAACTCATCATATTATCAGGAGACGTCCAATATTTACAGAAGAAATTTAACTTTCAAAGAGTGAATCTTCATCGAGACAAGTCATACTTGGGAAACTAAAATTGTATTTTTTGAAAAAATGAAGATCTTGCATATATACCTTTTCAACAAATTCCTGCGAAGTCCCCTGACCTATGGACTGATGTAACTTTGGTCTGTTAAAAAGATTTCTTTCTAAACAGAAACCCACCACGATAGATGAATTCTGGAAAGTAGTGGAAGAGGAATGTAAAACAATGGCCCTGAAAATTTTATGAAAAGCTCTTCTATCAATGATGCAGACTTATAGCCCAGAAAAAAGGCTATCAGATCAATTATTTAAAAAATTAGTCTTTACATTTTAAACATTTATTAAACGACTCCAAAATTGTTCTAAAAATGTGTTAATATTCTCTGTGTGTGTATTGATACATAATACTTTTTTTTATGGGAGAAGAGGGCTTAAATAGGAATTTTATTGGATCCAGTCATGCTTGCTATGCCACTGGTAGGCCGCGGTGGCCAGGTACGATAGGGTGTTATTCTCACTATTGGAAGGTAGTGCGTGAGTTCGAATTCCGGTTAAGTCGAAGATCCGTTGAGTTCACTAAAAACGGCTGGAGCACGTTAAACAGTTCGTGGTCATAATGTCCTCCATGTGAAATGATATCTGCCACCCCAGACAGGTCAAGTATTGAGGGTCTCCTGTTTGATCCTTGCTTCTAAGGAATGAAGATTCCCCCTAGCTGCTTCAATCTAACTGAGGCTGAGATTTACTGTACGGTCGCTCTTGGCGCGATATTTCCCCAATTGGCGATGAATAACATTTTCTGGTAACCCAACCAATTCCGTCCAATTGTAGATGAGGGATTCCGGCCAATCATATCATATTTTTCAATATTCTGTTTATTTTTAGACCTCGTTTGTGCAAAATGGCGAGATTTTTTGGTGACTTTTCGAAAAAGTTGGCAAGGGTGATCGTATAGTAAATTTTTACCCTAACTGGTAGAGTCCAACTCAGGCTGGGATGCATGCTGGTTCAACAACAGCAGATCAAGTAATCAGGAATCTCCCCTAAAACAGCGGCAGTCTGAAAGTGAGGGAAGGTTCGATATCCGACCCATGTATCAAGAGAGCCTGCCAACTTTGCATCACATTGAACCAGGGGCATGCTCCTTCCATTCGTCACGAATTGCTCATTAGTGGAGCCGATGTCAACAGCTTTTTCTTTCATTAAAAAAGTTATCAAAATCTGGTACACTCAACTCATTTTCCACATGCTATCCAATCAATGCGCAGTACTTGGTCACGTCATAATTTTCCTTCCCACACTGTTCATTAAAAATAAACTGTACCTGGGATAAATATAGAGAGAAATAAGCTAATGTACTAATCGAACTAATTAAGAAATTTCCAAAAGGCTAACAATTAAAATTTCTTGTACTCAAATAAGTAAAGCTTAAATAATGATAAACATTTTTAGCCATATGAACTACGAAATGTTAATTAAATAATTTAATTAAGTAAAATTTTGGTTCAACCTTCTGTTTGAAAGAAATTATTATAATATCATAATAAAAGATTTAAAATACCCTGCACTTATAAGGATTAAAGGATAAAATACATCCACCGTAAATTTTTTGAGTCATATATGTACTATATTATATTAGTAAAATTAAAAAATATTTCATTATAATGCTAGTGTTAATCTGCGCTTTAGGTTCCCTACTCTGCCAACTTGGCGATAAATGCACCAAGCATGGTAAACCAGACGTTTTTATACCTAATGAGCACTTTATGGCAACCTCAGGAGGAAATAATTTGCGCTTTTTCGCACATGCTCATTAATTGGTTTTTTTCTTTTAGCATTTTCATTGGTCGTTAATTAGTTTCAGTTTGAAAAATCAGTCATTTTCATTGGTTGCTAATTAGTTTAAAACCGTTAAAAATCATATTCCATTATCGCCATGGCAACAGCGTTTTTGAAAACCCGCCAAGTACGGGACCCACAGCCCACTTTCGCCAAATTGACCAGAGTAGGGGACCTAAAGCGCATTTTCACCAATGCTAGATTTTATAATAAATAAGTTCAAACAGCTTGCACTTAAATAAGTAGTAGTTTAAAGAAAGTTAAAAGGTTGTCAGCCAAATGAACTACTGTATGATATTCAAGAAATTTTATAATAAAAGAACTTAAATAAACGTCAATAAAATAATTTAGAATACCTTTTTTCTGTTACATAAAAAATGCATGCTGAAGATATGTAAAGGAAAAAAATTTCCTTTTTTCGTTTCTAGTCATTACGGGGTTAGGATTTTTCCTTACCATGCATTCAAAACAATTTCAAATTAACTTTAAAATTATAACTGGATATGTGTTTGTTGTTTTCAGAATATTCTAAGCAGTTTCCATTTACTCTAATATAACAATAACAACAAAAAATATAACAATAATCATTTAAATACAACAATGTAAATCTTATTTATTAAATTTAACAATTATAAATCTTATTATAAATGTATAAAAATTATTTATTATAAATAAATAATAAAATTATTTAAATAAACATTTATGTAAATAAATTTTTATTTATTTATTTTAGTTTAATTATAATTTTATTTTAATTACAATAAAATTATTTATTTATTTATCTATTCATTAAGATTGATTTCCAGTTTGATAAATAATTTTTTTTTATATCAATGAAATCATATATTTATCAGAATTTCTAAATAATACAAAACTATTGTTAAAATTTAAATGTTTTTAATTATAAATATAACACTCAAAACTATGTATTTATTTTTTTTATCAAAGCTATTTATTTTCATATCAATGAGACTCTATATTATTTATCAGAATCTTTAAATAATATAAAAACTATTATTAAAATTTAAAAAAATTAAATGTTTTTAGTTATAAACATAATTTTAAAAAATTAAGAGCTACGTATTAACATAACTTGATCGTTTTAAAAAGGCCATAAATTGCTATTTTTCAAGTAGAATGGCGTAAAATCGTGATTATGCTGTAATATGCGCTTTAAAATTAATGACACAGAGAAATAAAATTAATTTTTTAATTTTATATTAAATTCTAAATTTTATAATATGATTATATACAACATTCAAATCTGGAATCATTATTCCGAGGATATATTGCGTTGTCCGGAAAGTTCGTGCCGATATGTTAGGACAATGGAAACGCAGCTCAGTTAAATATTGATATACATTTATTAAATTATATAAGTACCATTCTGCTCCACAACCTTTCTCCATCTTTCGTGTAGCTTGAGAATTACATCCTTCCAGAAACTCTCACATTTCTCGGCAAAAAAATGTGTCCAAATGAGTTTTAATCTCAACCAAAGAGTCGACATTTTTCCCATGAAGGGAAATCCTTCCTCCAGCATCCTCGCCATAAACAGCGCATATCTTATTAGCCGCTTGCGGGGCATTTTTGCCCTTTCGAAAAAAAAGCATTCAATCCCTATAATGCACTTTATTTGCCACCCTATTAAAAAGCGTACGCTAAACTGATAAAAATGAACGAATCGTAAGCAAACTTTTTCCAAATATGGTTGAAGCTATCTTATTTAGAATATGTACACACGTCATTTGTTTTCAGTAATTGTGATATATTCTGTAAGTCTCTCGCGCTAATTACCGAAAATTGGCATGAACTTTCCGGACAACCCGATACTTCAAAAAATGCTCCTTTTTTTATTAAAAATTGTAAATGAAAAATGTTTCCTCACATCTCCCAAAGAACCAAGCGAATGCATTCATCGGTGAACATTTCACAGTAATGTACTTGAAGTATCTTTTTCCAGTGGTGTATGTAAACCTGACACACAGTCAAAGCTTTTTTTACGACCAGCGCGTGAACTGCCTTCCCAAAGAAATTTTCTTTTTTCATAGATGGCGAGTTATATTTTTTTATTTCCACAAGGGAGGAAATCCAAAACGCTGGCCCACTCTGAAGGGGGACTCCCGTTATAACCCGGAATCATGGATGCGGGGCTTTTGTAATATTCAATTAAAATAAAATTAAAAAAGTTAGAATTCTTTCATTCAGTTTGCAAACGATTACCACTGTTCATATACGGAAACCAGCATCGTCAGAAATTTGTTCGGAAGGACAATTTCAAATTAATTCCATAGCCATCCAGCATCATCGCTGTGAAACCGCGAGGAGGGATTTTTCTTGTCATGAAAATATGCGAATTTTTTTTTTTTCCGTCATGAGTATTCAATTAAGAAATTCGATAAAATTCCAATGTATGGCTCGCGTCTATTTTTAAATCATCTCTCTCTCCCCCCCCCCTTCACCTTAGAAAAAATTTGAGTTGGAATGAATAAAAAAAAGCGGATACTCACTGTGGCAGCTGGTGAATGCGCCGGTGCTCTCTTCCGGACTGTGGCCGCAGGCGATGTTACCGCGGCAGAAGAAAGGCGTGTCGCCGCATCGCCACCATTGGAAAACAGAAGACCAATGAGAGAAAGGACGCGCCTTTTCATGGGAGGGATTCCACGCTGATCGGCAGGAGCCTAACCGCGACATTCAAGGGAGCCGCTCAAGAAAGAGACGCTCTGCTTCTTCAAACGAAGAGAGGAGGGTATGGATGAAAATCCTCTTTTTTTTCCGGAAACCGTGATTCGACGGTTCTCTGCAAGCGGAAGTCATCATTTCAGAGTAACCGTTGTAAGAGGGAAAAGATGCGGTCGCTGCGTAACATGGAGTCACCGAAAACGAATTCATTTCAATAAATTAAATCCGAGTTGCCCAATCTTTATCGAAGTTTGGTCTAAAATAAAATGCTTCATACGAAGTACGAAATATTTCGACAATTATTCATTGCCAACCATTTAGTTCATGGAACACAAAACTTTCCCGCATTCTAAAGCAGTAATACAAAAAGAATGTGAATGAGTTCTTGAAAAATGGACCAGAAAAATCGAATGCACGCCAAATCAATGTCCCTCAGTGCAGATTTCATGAAAATTAAAACAGAAAGTAGATCATACGATTTAAAAAAAAAAAAAATTCCTGGCAAATTTTAAATACATTCGCAAAAATAATTAAACACAAGGATTATTTTATATAGATTCACTATTTTAACAACAACAAAGGGTACTATTCCATCATACCCCCTGAATAAGTCCTCCAAGCGATTGCTAAGCAGTTTCCATCAGAAATAAACGGCAAATAATTTATGTGAAATATATTGTGTTTACTTAATTAAATAATTTGACAAACATATAAACATGAATACAAATCAGTGAAAATTTTATTAATAATTGAAGTAAAGTTTAGTTAGGTAGGTATCCCTTGATTGTTTTGGCTATTTTTTTGTCGCTAAGATAGGAGTCAAAAAGTTTATAGCAAAATGGCAACCCCAAAACTACGTTATTAAAATCGCTAAAAATACCAGGGTACAGAAATTTCATTTTAAAGCCAAATGATCGGGAAATTTTCCACGAAACCAAGGGGTGCCTTTATCTACACTCAACCCGATAATTGTACCATAAAGAAGAAATATCTGTAGCCAGGAAGTTGGAGTTCATATCACTATATGAAAGTAATAATCCTGTTTGCGAAGTAGACTTTGAGGTAATGAAAATTAATTTTTCCTTGATCCAACCTGGATAAGAGAATCAGTGTAGTTACATACTCACCATAAATACAATTAGTATTTGATAGCATCAAATGCTATTACTAGATTGATGTCTAGTACAAGTTTATTTAATCAAGAAGATTTTAAAATATATAATCCTGCAGTCATTGTTGTAGAACTATACTATGCCATCCAGGTAGAATCCTAGGAGACGCCACACCCTTGGTGACAAAATGAAGAAAAGCGCCAAGGCAGAACAAAATGGCCAAATAAGAATTCTAGAAATAGTTAGGTTTTTCATATCTAGTGTATCAAAGTAGGATTACCAAGACTGGCGAAATTTATCGTCAACCAAAATTTTTCGCATTTAGGGTGTGGGGGAGCTCTGACAGGATCCAACCAAAATAAACTTTGAATTTTAAATAAGTTTCGTCAATAAATGATAATTATTTAGTTTATAAAATGTAAATAAAACATTTGTACTATTTTCTAAACTCATCGTGTAGATTAAACAACTAATTCGATCATGTAAACCTTTATGACTACCTGGTAATGACGCCTTAACCAACCAGGCCACCACGGCTCATTAAAGAAAAGTTAATTAATACTACATAAAAAATGTAATGGTGTCGTCCTTTTTTACCCGTTGATTAAATTAATTATGTTGTCTTCTCTGTGAAAATAAAAAGAAACCCGGCAAGGAACATTACTTTAAAATATCTTGTCAAAAAACGTTAAATATGCTGATGATATCAAGAGACACTGGAATCTTCAGTGTACAAAACTAAGTTCCTGGAATTGAAACGAGATGGGTATTTAAAAATAATTACTTTCAAATTATAGGAGAAAAAAGAATTAATTTTAACTTTTTTTTCATTTATTTATTTATATACCAACGCTTTTCAAACAAAGCTAATTTAGCTCTCGGAAAATTTGTGACTTTCGCAAACATTATTTAGCTAAAAAGGATCGATCAACTTTGTTCAAAATGAAAATTCGACTTTTGACAGTAAAAAAAAATTATCTCACTAAGTTTTATTTTCTTCTACAAATTCTTTACTTGTATCAATGTATATTTAACATACCCGTATAGTTTTAAAATTTAAAATCAAATTTTAAACTATTTATTTAAAATAAAATTATTTAAAGTTTAAATGTTTCCAGAAATAAATTTGATTTGACTTGTAATTTTGTTAATATGTATATATGATTGAAAAATTCTTTATTTATTTTTTTCTTTCTGCGATCTAAAGATCAAAATTACTAAATGTTTCTTTTTTATATGTGTACTCATGAAATGTTTATAAAAATTATTTTTTAATAGTTATTTCAATTTATATTAAAAAAACAAGTTTTAGTTTGAAAAAAAATCATTTTAGAGAATATAAAGAAATCGGATTTAATTATTATTCCGCATTGTAAACATTTAAATATTTAGAAACATTTTTGAAGGCTATAAATTTATTGAATGGAAGAGAAAACTCACGCGCGCGAAATACAGTGATTCAAAATAATTTATAATAAAAATGAGATCTTATTTTAATAAAAAGAAATGTATTTAAAAATTTTAAGAACCAGTTTTATTAAACATTAGTAAAATTTTTTCCAAATAAAACAGATAACTTCTGAAAGTAAAATCATGTGACAAAGAATTAGAAACTCTGTTTTTAATAATATAAATTTCCATTGTTTGTTTCAGAATCTTCTATTATATATATATATATATATATATATATATAATATGTAACTAGAGTACATACAATGTGAAATTTAGAATATGAATAAGTTTAGATAAATTGAGATGAAAAAATGAATATATAACAGTGAAATACCAACATTGTCAGCTTCATCAGAGAGTATTGACCACATTGGAAGTATTGCTTTTCTGCAATGGCTGAAGACTAATATCTAAATTAGGCCCTTATTCCCCAAAGCCATACCGAAAAGTTTTAAAAATGAAAAATAAAATTAAAAAAATACCAAAAAGACTCCTGAAACTTATTTCCGAAAAGATACCTGAAAGATTCATTTAAACTTAATCATATTATAAATTTCAATTTGCATGTACTCTAGTTATG
>JAPDSC010120568.1:239714-265758 GCA_026290005.1 Latrodectus geometricus | reverse complement strand
ATGCTGGAACATCCACTGGGGGTAGCTTCGGATGCAGGAAGATAGCAGGATCTTGTCGTCCTTCAAAACTGCGATCCAAAAACCCAAACAGTCACCTGTCAGATTGTCTTTTGTAAATTTTAACTCGGGAAACCGGAATCGAGTTCTGAAAAAAAAAATATTTCTTTAATTTATCTTAGTGGTCATAGAATATAGTTTGTAGACAAACTTAACAACTCTAAAAGACAAAACATGTTATTTTTTTTCTTTTACTACAATTTAAAGAAACAAAATTTCTGTATATAGATCTAATCGAAATATATTTTGATGTCATGTCTTCTTAAATGCTATACAGAACTATAATTTTGATAAACATTGATATTTGTAGATTGCGATTGATATTTGCGACTTCCTTTATCAACTTTATAATATTGTTACACTTTCTTGAGTTAAAAAATAATTGGAACCTTTAATTTTATAAGCGTATTTCGATAAATTGATAATTTCCTCCCAAAATCTAATGATTTTGTTCTTTTCTTTTAAGGTATCATAGAAAGTAATGAGAACAGCTGCTGCACGTATTTCACAACAGAAATAGAGAAATTGATCTTTTTATTGTATTAAATTTGTTTATAATATTTCTAATATATATGAGAAATACCTTTAATATTTTCTAACAAACTGGATATCGGACTGAAATATAGCAATCAAATCTCAAATCTTTTTACGACAAAGAAATTCACAGTTGGGTTTCTGCAAAGCTATTTAAGAAGGTTTCAAACCAAGAGGAAGTATTTAAGCATAAAAATATTGTTCACTGAGACACTTGTGAGGCAGTTCTCGGTCAGTAAATGTAAGCTCTCTTTCCAAATAAGAAGTAAGCAAGGCACTGAAAATCCTTAGTTTATAAGACATGAAATATTTATGCATCATTTCTATTAGTTCAGAAAGTACAACACATTAAAATGAGAAGCATTAACCCTTCTTTGCATGATTTTTTCTTTATTGGTGAAATAAATCAAGTTGATAAAATTCATGTTCAAAATTAAAGGAAAAATGGTTAAAAAAATCTTAGTATATATTTATAGTATAAATTTAGCAAAAAACAATATGCTAAAAATTTCCATCATCATCCAAAATTAAATCATTAGCTTAGTACTAAATAGAAATAAAAGAGGAAAATAACAGAAACACGTGTTACAAACCTTTCTTCCACTCATTTTCAATTTTTTAGCAATAGAAACTCTAATATAATAAAACAAAATTATAAACGAAATCATACGTTTATTGCAACTACAACAAACAGCGGAATGAGAGAACTTTAAGCTCGTTTCACTGATTAATGACACTTGTTTATTTTTGACAGCTATGTTTCTTTTTATGCAATGGACATTAAAAAGGTATCCAAACACGATCAACTTAAAGTGAACTTGTTCTTTTATATAATTTTTGGGCATTATAGATTATGATGGAAATTTCCACCATTATGCAAAGAAGGGTTAAATTGCGAAGATAAATTCCTTCAGTGTAACTGGACTATTGATGGTGTTATTTAAGCAAACAAATGAAGCAAGTCACGGTTCCATAAAGCAAAAATAACTGTCAGTTGCCAACAAGAAAAGTAATCTGTTCTGGAAGAGTAACCCACAAATAAAATTGAATCTAAATGTGATTTCTAACTATGGTTGAAGAGTGTTCCCTATTATTTTTCCTGTTCATTAGATATTTTTCGTCAGAATCACACGATACTGACGAAATCAAAACTGACAGTTTTTGTTTTCAAAAAAGAACTTTTTATCATGAGAAAAACAAGACTTCCAAAACTCACTAGTTTGCTTGTTTGGTAACCCTAACCCTTCAATTAGTTTTTATGTTTACACAGTAGAATTTATTTGATTAAAAGTGAAATCTGAACGACTGTAAGTCTCTTCACCCACATTGGGAATTAAGCCTACAAACTGTTGATTACAAAAGCTCAATGCTTATCATTCAGCTGTCACTTTGGTTACAATGTTCACCGAATAGATGGTCTCAAATAATGGTAATTATTCCAATGAATAAATCCATTTTATCCTACAAACGCTGATGTTTTAATATTCATATTAAAAAAAAGCGACCAAACTTTTCCAAAAACTTGAAATTTCTAAAAATTACTTTTACCTCCATTTTATTTGTTAACCGCTTCATTAATCATGCCAATTTTCTCGGGACAATTAGCAATATAACAATTATTATCTCGATGTTAATCGTTCATTGCAAAATTGATCTATATAATTTGTTTCATCCAATTTTTATTCGACTTGAAATTTAAAATGAAAGAAATTTTACAATTATAAAAATGACAAATATATATAGCAATAATTGTATTTTTTTTCTAAAAAAATAATATATCTTTTCTACAGTGTTGGAAATGTACCCTAATTTACGAGTGTACAACGGAAGGATTCCCAGATCTGAAAGCCTCACCTGCTCACCTAAAGTATCCGTTGTGGTCTCCCTTCACGTGCATGAGGGGTGGTCTGTTGGACTGCGGGGGTACGTTGTATAGGGCGACACGAGCGTTGGGGTCGCTGCCTTTCCAGTTCAGCTCGAGGCGTCTATCACCACCATCAGTCAGTGATGAAACTGTTAGGTAAACGTCTGAAATATAAAACAATATGTTAAATTAAATTCCAACAACTGCTAATTACCGTTAGATGATGATGCAATTTTTATTGATTTCATGAATGCATCAATAAAAATTTATACAAGCATGGCTGCAGTTGAATAGAATGAAGTAATTTTATCTAACTATTCTATAAACCACGGAATAGTTAAATGAAATTGATTAACTATATAAAGAAGTGACAAAAATCATCGGACATTCATGCATATCAATTAATGGTTTGGATAAGTTACTTCACGTTTGGTTAAATACCTTAGTTAAATTGATGAATCGATATCATTTTTGTGTACACGAATATATTTATAAATGACAGCATCATCCAATTTTATAGTAATAGTTTAGAACAGATCCTTTTTTATACAAAAAAACATGATAAAGCTATTGTTTTCACAACACGTGATGAGGTTTCCTTAAGGTGGAAATAATTGTATGATGGGCTCAAAGTGCTGATTTTGAATCCTATTAAACACGTATAAGATAAATTACAGTGATGTGTGCCACATCTAACTTAAGAAATAAAAATCAAAAGAGAACTGTTCATCATGATATAGGACAATTGGAGTACAATTCTGACAGCAGTTTTTTCGAAACTAAATGGATATAGTATTTTAAAGGGTAATCAAAAAATAGGTTCAATATTCTGCTAATCATTTACTTGGAATCTTTAATCATTTACTTGTTTTTTAATAATTTCAAACTAATATTACTGGTATCAAGTAAATTTTGATTAAATAATATATGTATTTTGTGATTTTCTATATGTCTTACTAGAAATTCACTAGGACTAGGGCTTTGCAGGCAAGGGTTCTAGTTTTGATACCAGTTACTTTTGAAGAACAGGAGCTGATATATAAATGGAGGAGGCAAAAATATAACATCTTAAAAAGAAGATGTTTATGAGCTTTCTATTATATCACCTAAAGAAGAAGGCTGAGATTTATATTTACTGGTAACCTAATCAATTCTGAACAACCGAAGATGAGAGATTCCAAACAATCAGGTAATATTTTTCATATTCTGTTTATTTTTAGACCTCGCTTGTGCCAAATGACGAATTTTTTGGCGACTTTTTCAAAAAGTCGCTTAGGTTACCGTACAGTAAATTTTTACCAAAAAGAAGTTGATTAACTTCCTGGCGGTGCTTGAAAATACAGCTTATTATTTATGAAAATGGTGAAAATGTGCTTTAGGTCCCTTACTCTGCCAACTTGGCGAAAGTGTGCTGTTTGTCCCATACATGGCGGGTTTTCAAAAACGCTGTTGCCATGGCGATAATGGAATACGATTTTTAACGGTTTTAAGCAAATTAGCAACCAATGAAAATGACCGATTTTTCAAACTGAAACTAATTAACGACCAATGAAAATGCTAAAAGAAAAAAACCAATTAATGAGCATGCGCGAAAAAGCGCAAATTATTTCCTTCGGAGGTTGCCATAAAGAGCTCATTAGGTATAAAAACGTCCGGTTTACCAAGCTTGGTGGATTTTTCGCCAAGTTGGCAGAGTAGGGGACCTAAAGCGCAGATTAACGATGAAAATTATTTCCGGAAGGTAATATGCAAAGAATATACAAACGAACTAAAAGGCCTGTAGACTATTGGTTCTGGAATCTCATGCTAATGAATTAACATTATATATATGCTTTTTAAAAAATAGATTACGGTTTTTTGTGGTTTACTGGTGCAAGGTCCAATACTGGACATTTCTGCACCGAACAATGTTTAAAACAAGAGACCCAAAAGACTAGTAAAATATATAAGATGAAGGATATTAAAAATTTAATAAAAGTTTATGTAAAAGATTAAAGTGGATAAAATTTAAATAGAATTTAAAAAACCTATTGCATGTAAAAACGCAAACAAATTTCTATGTGGTTTAGATCCAATTAAATCTGATAAAATTAAATTTGTTTTGTTAAAAAATACTAAGCGTAAATAATTGAAGTTAGGACAAATAATTAAAATGTGATGTACTGTATACGGTTCATTACACATGTCACAAATCGGAGCACTCTGAGACAAGAATAAATGTTTGTGCGTAAATCGAGTATGTCCAATGCGAAGGCGTATAAGTTTTACATCAACTCTTCGTATAGGAACGTCTGGAAATGGAAGAATTCGAGGAGATATATTATGCAATATGTTGTTTATCTGCAAATCCCAAGTTTTTTGCCAGTGGGACGAAATAAAGTCTTTGACAATTTGTTTAATGTCAAAAAATGTTAATGCTTTATGTAAAAGGTCAGTGGCATTTTTAGCAGCAGTATCTGCAAGCTCATTCCCAGCAATGCCAACATGACTAGGAACCCAACAAAACACAACATCAAATCCTTTACTCTTCAATGTATTTAAAATATCTAATATTTCCACAATAACTGGATGACATTTGTCGTTAAAATGGTCTAATTGCATGATCACACTCCTGCTATCTGTATAGATACAGTATTTTCGATGAGAGTTGGATTGTATTAGTTCTAGAGCACGTAAAATTGCAACAGCTTCAGCTGTGTAAACAGAGCATGATGTATGAAGTTTATATTTGTAAAATTTTTTTCCAATAACAATACCACAACCAACGTGATCATTTGATTTTGAACCATCATTGTAAACAGGAATATAGGAGGAAAATTGATATTGAATGTATAAGAACATTTGTTGCAAAATAAGAGGAGCTGTTGCTGATTTACTGTATCCGGCAAAGGGATCGATTATATTAACAATAGGGGTGGTCCAAGGTGGAAATTTCAGAGAATCTGTAATTTGGATTTGCACATTGGGGAAATCAGATGAAGATACAAAAGAGTTTGTACGTTCATAGAATGGTAGAATATTATGTGGTCGTGCATTATAAATCCTTCTTAGAGAGGAGCAGACAACCATAGAACTCAAAGGGTGTTGTGATACTGATAACATTTTAAAATAATAATTTAGAGATAATTGCTTACGTCTCAGATCAAGGGGAAATTGGTTACAAATCACATAAAGGCTCTGAACAGGAGAAGTCCGGAATGCTCCAGAACAGATTCGCAGAGCTGAATGATGTACAGGGTCTAATTTGCGTAATACACATGACCTAGCTGATCCATAAATTGCACTACCATAGTCAATTCGGGATAAAATAACCGATTGATATACACGGAGTAAAGCTTTACGATCTGCACCCCAAGAGGTATGAGAGAGTACTTTGCGAATATTTAGTGACTTTTCACACCTCTTAAGCGAATCTAAGATATGTGGTAGGAAAGTCAGCTTTTTATCAAATATTAGCCCAAGAAATGATACTTGATTAACCACAGGAAAAAATAGAATATTTTACTAACAGATAACTTTATTTTGATAATCATTTGTTTTGAGTGGAAAAGATTAAAGGAGAAATGTTTTTCTACGTTTATGTAAGTACATTTTAATTACCAACGGTAAAAAACTTCTGTACAATTAGATGAAAGTTGCAACAGAGTACTAAGCACACACCTTGAAGATTTAAAACCAGATTCACAAATTCTTTGCTATTGATTAAATCAATTGCACATATCTTATGGAGATATTGTTATCTTTAATCCAATAAAAGTTTTATTAAGTTCAATTAAATAATCATAGCATATATTAAGAAGAAATTATAAGTGTTATCTGAAGTTGAATTTTATTATATTTTAGCAAACAATCTATTATATATTTGAATAATAGTATAATTTATTTTGATGTTAATTTTATTAAATTCAAAAAATTACTTCAAAAGCTACTGCTTTTACCAACAAATTAGCAAACTTCCCTATTTTTTATAATTTCTTGTATCACATCAGAAGGCCTTTTGTAGAATTTCTTTTCAACAGATATTCAACAACTGCATATAAATAATGAATTTTAAAAGATTAATATGTCATTTTTCTTTAGGAAGCTTTAATATATTTAAGGATACTATTTTCTATTATTGTATACAAACATGTAGATGACAAAAGTTAACTGGAAAAGTCAATTCGAGTTCTTTACCTAATCTATTCGAAAATACTTGTTCATAAAAAGATAACGTATTCAAAATAAATTTTAATGACCTTGGTTTGATAGGTTTATTTATGAAGAAAAGAATCGGCATAGATGTAAACCTCATCAGTTGACTGGGGTTCAAATATTACTTGTCTGTGTTAAGAAATATCGGCCCGTAAAAATGGACAATTGGATATAAATGCTATAAACAAACCAAATGAAAATTTACTATTTTCCGATGACGAACATTGTACAAAATGCGATTCCATTTGCTTATTTCTGACGACTGAAATCGATAAACATATCCAATCGTTGCGTAATTTTGAATAACTGCCAAGTGACTATGTTGACATCTGAGTCGGTACCCTCTTCTACATACTTCTACCCAACATCAACAAAAAGACATTAGAACATATGAAAAATTAACTTGCTTAGATGTGCCTCTAAGCACGGTGTTCTTTATAGTTAGTTTAAAAAAGTAAATAGAACAAATTTTTATAACACATTTACGTATTATCACTACAAAATTATGAAATTAATAAATCAACAAAAGCAAATTTATGAATTTTATATGGGTTCAAGAGTATTTTTACCTTCAGAGAACTTGTTAAACAGCTAATGTAGATAAAAAATAATAAAATTTACCTGTAATCTGCGTTACCGCGCTGGTCATCAGCAAACTTGCCAAAAAAAGAACAACTAACATGTTATTCATGTTCGTCAACCTATAATTAAAAGTAAGGACATTGAGTTAAAATTTAACATTACAAAAATAAGCAAAAGAATATAATGAAAAAGAAGAGTACAGCTG
The DNA here is from genome assembly GCA_026290005.1 of Latrodectus geometricus. Classification (NCBI taxonomy): domain Eukaryota; kingdom Metazoa; phylum Arthropoda; class Arachnida; order Araneae; family Theridiidae; genus Latrodectus; species Latrodectus geometricus. The sequence continues at coordinate 258,322 of JAPDSC010120568.1, read as the reverse complement.
CAATTTCACTAGAATCAATTTTTAAATTTACATAATAAAGTATAATTTCATAAAAACAAACAAACAAAATGAGAGGAAGAGGGAAAGAGAGACAGAAAAAAAAGAGCAGCTAAGGAAACTTCTTTGTTATTTTTTTGCGAAATGATTTGACCATGAATTCATGCACATTTTCCACAAATTACGTTTTGAAGTTAGTATCCGATAATTTTAAGTTATTTCCAAATTTTATTTGGAAATATTACTTTCATATCACACACATGTATTTTATGAAGTAGTTTGAAGTTAGTTAAACTAGTAATAAAAAGCAAATACATCTGCATTTTTTTTTCCCATTCAAATTTTAATTTTATACGAAATGAAGAAAAATTACCAAAATAAATGCAAAACAAAAATCACCACTGTAATGATGAATTTCGGATGTTTGCTTCTGAGAGAATTCTTTTTCGAAAAAAAAATTTTAATTACCAAAACAAAATTGCAGTTACTAGATAACAAAAAAAATTCATTTCTTTCCTTTGTTTTCACTTTTTCAAATTATGATTTTCCTTCAACTAATGTTGAATATAACATGCGAAAATATACATAATTGCCTCGAATATGTGGCAACAATAAGAAACGTTTATTACAAAAAATATTTTACAATCGTGACTGTGAAGTAAAAAATCTAATATCTGTTACTTTTCACAGAATTTATAATACTACAGGAACACAATCATATTAAATATTATTACAAATAGCCAGGGATCCAAGTCAATCAAAACAAATTAAAATTGTCTATAAATATCTAACCAAAGAAGGGAATGCTGGGAAATGCCTAACATTTCAATCTCGAAAATGATTAAAAGTGCAAAAATGAATTTTTATATTTTATTAAATTACTAAAGTGTGAAATCTTTCTATAAACTTTGACTTAGCACTATTTGATTTTAGTTTTTGAAACTCTCTGCAAGCCATATTTTTTTTAAATAACATTTTTCGTGAAAGTTTTATATTGGGAATTTGAATTTTCATTTACCATTAATAAATAGGATTGTATGAATAATTTACGAATAAATACAATAAATTAAAAGATAATATATTAGTATCAATTACACTTAGTTTTTTTTTAAAAAACAGGAAAAGTATTATTCAGGAATCCAGGGAGAAATAGGTAAAATACCCAGGTTCCTTATAGTAAAGTCAGAAAATGGGAATTGAAAATCCTGTTCTAATTGTAACAAAGCAAGATTTTGGAAAAGTTGTTATATATTTGTAAGTGAAACTTTATAATAACACATAGCTTGCTTAAAGTATATTATATATATGCAGAGAACAATATATACTTTTGTTGATGAATTATTAGTTTTTTTTTTCCCCTAGTTTATTTGCATTGTAATATGAAATTACACTGTTCGCGAATCTTTTAAATTAAAGAATTCTTCATTCACGTTTTCTGGTTGGATAATAAACTGCTCATCACTTCTTATTGGGTGAATCGAGTACGAATCTTCCTAAAATGAAAACAGAATTTTATCACTTAAAATTAGAAAATATTTTGTACAGTTCTAACGGAAATGCTCTTTAATCTACTACACCTGGTAAATGTTGTTCTTTGCCTTTATTGTTCACATATTTAAAATTAGAGCATCTTATAGGCATTCTAATTTTTTCAAAAAATTGTATTTGGATATAAATAGATCTCGACTTAAATCAATGATACCAAAAAATATTTAACGGTTTACATTTATATATCTTACATGCTTAATTCATTTTAGGCTCTATTCTTGTTATCTGTCTAAACAAACAGAATGTTTACAATCATGGATATTTTACTCACTCAAAGGGCCGTTTCGAAATCTCTGAGTCTGGCGAGTTTTCTTTCGGATCGAACGACGAAATGGCGATGGCGTGGCCGGAGACTTGCGCATTCCGAGAAAAGTGAAACCAAAAAAGAACTCTTTATTTTTTCCTCTTTTTCCCCCAAATACATGAAAGAAGGATTTATTCCGAGCCTTTGTTCACTCTGGCGTGACGTAACGTGGCGCCCTCTGAAATATCGCTTTGAGTGGCAATGTTGAATCATAATTCACAGGAAATGAGTGAATTTTTATGAAAATATTTTAACTGTAAATGCGACGGATACAGAAAAACATGTCGCAAATTATCACTGTTATTAAGGATGTAATAAATTGCATTGACATGAGATTAGCTTTTATCAAGATAAAATTCGTGACTCATTAACAACTTTGTTGAATAATTTTATTACATTTTCACTCTGAAATATTACCCGCTTTTCTTTTTATATATGTATTGTCAATTTAGGTAGGAAACTAAAATATTAATCATAATTTAATTTCTAGTTATCTTCTGTCATATTTATTTCCATATAATATTTTTCTGTCTTAATAAAATATGCTTACGAATAATTATAAAGAGGTTTTTTTTTTTTTATAAAAGTTCTCGTAAACTTTATTATCTCATTATAAGTAAAATCCTAGTTTTGTCACTATTTTTATAAAATTAAATTTTAAATGCTTCAATTAAACATTCCATGGCAATATTTACTAAGCTTGATCCTAGGCATAATTGAACAATGGAAAATAAGTGTTTCTGTTTTTGGGATACCTATATAGGTGTATTCCGGGTTTTTATATATACAGTCCTTATAATACTTGAATACCACCCATTAATACCAACCTCCACGGAGATATATTAGGTTGGAGAAAAAGTAATCCATCATTTTTTCGGTAGACGTCTGTGGTGATCGATATCTCGTGAGGTATCTATCAAACAATTTCAGATTTATGCTCGTTGGAAAGGTGACATTTGACTCTAAAATATCCTCTTGCGGTTTTTTGGTTGATTAATTCAGTTACGAGTACAAGGTTTTAAAAATGGAAGACAACAAACAGAAAATTCGATACATTTTCGTTTTTCTCTTGTAACGGCGAAAAAAATAGCCGGGTGGCTAAAATTGTGAAAGGTGTTTATCGTCCTATATAAGACTGTAACAACCAGTTACGAACAATTTTTGTTTCGTCGATTCCGTTCGGGTATTTTTGATGTTAGAGATGCATCTCGCATGTGGACACAGCATCGTCGAAAATGTCTGTAAAATATCAAAAATGGTCGAAGTTGACCGCAAGTCAGCTGTGGTAACGCGCAAGACCTAAAAATCTACATGAAAGCTGTTTTAAACCTTTTTACAAAGTGAATCCAAAAGAAGTTACATAAAGTTCACGTAAAAATAATGGATTTCTTTTTCCCCAAACGTATATTTAAGAGTCGTATTCTTCTATACATTCTTGTATTATTGCTGTTTATGAGCAATTTATATTTCAAAATATGATTTACGAATAAATGTTATACCAGCTGTAAGAACAATGATTAACTGATCATGAAGCGCGGAAGTACCTTTAAGTTCGCCATAAAGACAGGATCTTTTTATATTGTACTACATTAAATACTTTTAACTGCTCTGAGGGGATAACCTAAACATTTGAAAGTTGTGTAAGTTTTATATCATCCATCAGATTTCGTCTTCAAGAGGACATTCAACAAGTGTCTCTAAGAGTAGGCTAAATAACCCCATCTTGGCAAATACACATACAGAAGAAGTATAACATTCTACAGTGGCTGGACTTGAATCTCGAACATTCAGCTGCGAAAAGTGCTCTTACCATTAAGTCACCATGAACTCTATTTTAGTGCTTTTGAGTGGAAAACTTAACAGCCTTTGAAAAACATTTTTGATCTTCCTTCTGGGACAGATTTCCATAGAAAACTGTATTTATAAAAACTTTGACATAGCAGAAAGCAGGCGAAAGTCGTCATAAGACATTTTAACTTCAGTTGGATTTCCGAAAGAAACTTTCAGAAGTAAGAAACTATGTTCCTGTATTGTAAGGAAAGAAAACCTAACAAACTCTCAAGCAAGCAACCGGACAAACATACAAACAGTGTGTTGAAACGTAATTGACATCTCACATTGTTCAACGGTTATTTTGGATCAAACCCAAGACCTTACATACTGAAACCAAGTCTTACCATTATGCTATGACAAACCTTATTTTAAGATTTTGACAATGCTTAGAAGTTAGAGTAGCAGCACTGAATACAAATTTGCATTTGAACATTAACCACATAAGGTCTTCCGGAAGAATTTTACACATCTCATGAACAATTAATGGACTTTATTCAAGTGTTGCTAAAGAGAACTACCAAGCCAGAAAACCTTATATGTACGAAGCAGAACAAAATTCCATCTCACTTGTTCAACAATGGTAGGCATAGAATACGACACTTTCCCCTCTGACGATGCGATTTTGCAACTAATCTGTTGTGAAAACATTACAAGTACTTATTCTTTTTAAAGATGGTGTGGTAGGCTTAAAATTTTTTTAATTGTTTAGCTAATGCGAATACATTATCGATAAATTTTATCACAAGTTATGATATTAACAGTTTGAAAAATTCAAAAATAGTACCACATATTTACGGACCATATGTGGCAGAGTTTGTCAGGTCCATCATGTGGTAAGGAACTTAAATTCATGATATTTATAAAAGTCAAAAAGTCAGATGTCATGTAATCTTTTGGCATAATTCACTTAATAATTTTTTCCCATTCTTTTGGCAAACCAAATTTTTAACTACCGTAGAATAAATGTGATTTTTAAAGAATTTCTAATGTATTCTATTTGTGCAACCCAAGTGTTTTATTTATCGTGAAGTGCTCTTAAACACGTAACTTTTATTGGCTCTTATTATATTAGTTTGGGGAAAAAGAAATCCATTATTTTTACGTGAACTTTATGTAACTTCTTTTGGATTCACTTTGTAAAAAGGTTTAAAACAGCTTTCATTTAGATTTTTAGGTCTTGCGCGTTACGACTGCTGACATGCGGTTAACTTCGGTCATTTTTGACATTTTATAGACATTTTCGACGATGCTGTATCCACATGCGAGGTGCATCTCTAACATAAAAAATACCCGAACGGAATCGACGAAACCAAAATTGTACGTAACTGGTTGTTACAGTCTTGTATAGGTCGATAAACACCTTTCAAAATTTTAGCCACCTGGTTAGCATTTTCGCCATTATAAAAGAAAAACTAAAATGTATCGAATTTTCTGTTTGTTTTTTTCCATTTTTAAAACCTTGTAACTGAATTAATCAAACAAAAAACCGCAAGAGGATATTTTAGTGTCAAATGTCACCTTTCCAATGAGCATAAATTTGAAATTGTTTGATAGATACCTCACGAGATAGCGATCATTACAGACGTCTACCGAAAAAATAATGGATAACTTTTTCCCCAAACTAATATTTTACTTTAATTGTTTCATTAATATTTAAACAAATTTCTTTCGAGATCTCGAATGAATATTCTTCTTACAAGTTAGACAGTTTCTTGTCATTATTTTTATTAGTCATCTTAATTTTTGTACATATCATTGGCAAATTTTTCAAATAATTATTTTTTCTGTACTTATTTCAAACTATTTTTACATAATGATAAAGTCTGCTTAATACTATAACATAAGAGCATATTTTCAATGAATTATTGGAGTTTTTTATTTGACATTTAAAATTTGTTTTCATATTTGTTCAATTTCGTTTGCAAATATTCTTTTCAGAATATGTTTTGATTTTCATTCTATTTTTAAATGTTAGTAAATACCAATCTTTTATTCCTTCTTTATAAATCTTAATAATTAATTTTTGAATAAATATTAATTTATCTATTTAAACGATGAGAAATATTTCTTAAAATAATATCCACTCATTTCACAAAATAAATAAGCTTGGCGACTTATTTGTCGCCAACGAAATCACGCGCGCATCAAATATAATATATGACACATCTAGTCAAAAATAATAATAATAATAATAATAAAGTTTGTACATTTTTTTTTTTGCAACATATACCTTAATATAATAGGATTTTAATAATTTGTATCATTATGAAACAAATGATCTGAATTTGAAAATGAGGAAAGAAAAGAATGTGCTAATTATAAAATTTGGTTATACTGTATAAAAAGTGTACTTATGGGTATTCTTAGAATTTTGTTTCCAGAGAATCACCAAATTCTAGTTCTAAATTTAAGAAATGAAAGGGAAAGATGTGCAGACACAATATGAATTATACCGACAAAGCAATAAACTAAATATACTTATCAAAGTAAAATTATTGCTTTATTTCCAGTGTATTATTAAGTTAAAAAAATAAAAACTTTATAAAGTAGAAACTGTTATATGAGCTTCTATCGAAAATAGTTTAATTCTTTTCGTTTCCCGTTACTTTTCCTGAACTACAATTCACTCTACAAAAGAACAAAAAAAGGTTATTGAAACGACAAAATTGCGCTGCTTTTTACAGCTAATTTCTCTTTCATCTGGATTAGCGATTTTATCAAATCAAATGGTTAATAGAAAACACTTAAATTGTTCAACACAAATGAACTAGATTTTTATTAATTTTTAAAATTATTCACACAGTTTTAAACTTTTGACAGTGTAAATCTTAGCACTTGGATATTTCAACTAATAATCAACAACACTAAACAATTGCTTGATGGATTTAAATGTTAGGGAACAAATGTCATATAATCTTTTTGACATTATATCAATAACGAAAAATAAATTATCGCAAAATTTAAACAATCATAAATATTAAATAGTGATTATTGAAGTAAAAGCTATAAACTCATAAATGAATAGATTTACAGTGATTAAAAATACTCATAAATGTTAAGATATGAAATATTAATTTTAATAAATAAAGACATTCGGAAACTCCAATGAATAAACAAATGTAAACACAAATTTCAAACAATAAAATTTTTAATAACTAAGCAAATAAAAGTACAATCATATTTATAATATCGAAAAGAAATTTAAATTAACTTAAATATTTGTAACTAAAAGAAGCATATAAGCTGTAATTGACGAAATAAACCTGAAAAGAACATCATGATTCTTCTTTCATCCATTCAGAAATCACATTGCAGCAGAAATCTGTACCGTTTAATGATTATTGGATCTAATATTTCCCCATGGGTATGATAATAGGACAAGGTTACAAGAGTTATAATCTTACCTAAGTCGCACACACTTGGCCTACTTCGAAGTGGCGAGATCTCAACTCGACAGATATATGCAATAAGAACGTAATATAGTAAAAGCAGTGACACCGATATTAAACACAAGGAACAAATATAACAGAGAACAAATGCAGAGTATGTTTAGATGCACCAATATAAAATCCGAAGTTAATACAGACATTAAGAATTGAGCTAAAATGATGATTACTGATCAACTAAGCAATAAATAGCCAAATGTGGTAAAAAAAAATTTTTTTGTTGTATTTAAACTTTTGCTTTGGTAAACTAAAGTTTACTAAGGAGATTATTGGCCAAATATATGCTAATATTTAAAAGAAAACTTAATTACGGTGAAGTTTATGTATGGATTATTTCTTGACTAACGTTGAATCTCCAAAAAGACTTGGCATACATTCAATTATAAAAACTGACGTTATTCTTGCGCAATCTAATGTTTATCGAGTAATTCTACCAGAAGGAATAGGTTCCTGTCTTCCTAGGATACAATTAAACTTCCCCGTATAATAATCATTTTAACGATGGTAAAAAATTGGAATTAGTGTTGTAAATATTTCAGTCAAGTATTGCTCAAAAAGGCTTACATTTCAAAAAGATTTGTAAAAGTTTACAGAAACTGATAAAAAAAATATTACAAACATTTTGTTTACATTTTATAAAATAAATAATTATCATTTATTGATGAAACTTATTTAAACTCCAAAGTTTATTTCTGTGGAATCAGCTTAGCAAACGCTTCTATGAATGATTGCTGGAGTCTAATGAAATAGTAACCTCCCTTGTATAATAAAGCGGTAATAGGATGTTAAAAAATAGGATTATAATAGGATAAAAATGAAGCAGATTCTAAGAAATAATACGATTAAATTTGTCCCAAAAATTATTAATTTCAATTTTATAAATTTGTGAAATTTATTTACCAATGAACTGCAGATAAATCTTTCCAGAGTTGTAAAAAATATTCTACCTAACAAGTAATACATTAAAAAAAATTAAAGTCAATTTCTGCTTAGGGGGTCAACAGCGAAACATTTTATTCTAGTATCTGTCATGAGAATTCGCTTTGTCCGTTTGTGAAGTGAGAGACGATATTTGTTTGTTTAGTTTATTGCTTCGATTATATTTAAGCTTCGATTTGATCCAAAAACATGAAAATTCTACTCCGACACTGTACCAACTCTGCTATTGCAAGAGAGTCTTATGGTTTCATTATATTGCAAAAAGTCCCTCATAAATAATTTTCCTTGACTTTTTTAAATTAGAAAAAACTCTCTCGCTTTCACATACACACTTACCATCTCTATCACTAATTTGTTTCAAAATCACAAAGCTGAATTTTCAAAGGAAGTAATAAAAATTTAAGAATGTAAGAAATATAAAAATAAAGATAGTAATTGTTGATGCCAATAGATGGCACCACTACCCAACAATAAATTTTTTTCTCCATATAAAACTAAAATTAATTAAATTTAAATGAATTGACACTTGAAAAAACTATAACATCAAGTGTCCTCTACCAGTTTAAAAAATGTACTTGAATATGAGTGGATGTACAAAAAGTATTTTATTTTAGTATTAACAACTGAAAATTTGAACAAGATATATATATATATATATATATATATGGAGAGAGAGAGAGAGAGAGAGAGATAGTAAACTATATAATAGTAAGAATTCAAAAATCAAAAATGGGACAGCTAAAATTTGTACTTCTGGATATTGCCGAAAAAGATCAGAATGCATATTTTAATTTTTCTTGAAATAAATTGCATGAAGTTAAAATTCACATATTTATAATTAGCGAAAAAACTAAAATCTAGGAAAATTCCAAAAATTTAGGAAAAGAACAATATATATTTTCCTCCAGAAAATAAAATTAAAATGCTCTGTTTTAGTTACCTACCAGTGGTCCCGGTATAATTGTAAACTACTCTTGGCGCTGTATTAATAATTTTTACTCATAATTCCACTTGGATTTCATGCGATTAATACTATTAGTATTCCATAAAGATAATTAATGCTTGAAAATTTGGTACTGTTAGAGTTTCGCAGCAAATACGTATTTTTATATTTGACCATAATCTTGATATCAAAATGACACCAAAATATTATCTCCAAGCAAGAAAATACACTACTGGCCATTAAAATTGCTACACCAGGAAGAAATGCAGATAACAAAATGATTTTATTGAAAAAATATATTATACTAGAAATAACAAGTGATTAAATTTTCAAAAAATTTGGCTGGATAGATCCTGAGAATTCAGTACCCAGAACAACCACCTCTGGCAGTAATAACAGCAGTTATACGCCTGGGCATTGAGTCAAACAGAGATTGGATTGCATGTAAAGGTACAGATGCCCATGCAGCTTCAACACGATGCCACAGTTCATCAACCGTAGTGACTGGCGTTTGGTGACGAGCCAGTCGCTCAGCAATCATTGACCAGACGTTTTCTATTGGTGAAAGATCTGGAGAACGTGCTGGCCAGGGCAACAGCCGAACATGTTCCGTATCAAGGAAGGTCCATACAATACCGGCAACATGCGGTTGGGCATAATCCTGCTGAAACGTTGGGTTTCGCAGGGCTCGAATAAAGGGTAGAGCCACGGGTCGTAACACAACAGAAATGTAACGTGCACTGTTCAAAGCACAGTCAATGCGAATAAGAGGTGACCGAGACGTGTATCCAATGGCACCCCATACCATCACGCCAGGTGATGGGCCAGTATGACGATGACTAATGCACGCTACCAGTGTGCGTTCACCAGGATGCCGCCAAACACGGATGATGCTGTACACAGAACCTGGATTCATCTGAAAAGATGATGTCTCGCCATTCGTGCGTCCAGATTCATCGTTGGTCACACCATTGAAGGCGCTCTTGTCTATGACGCAGCGTCAAGGGAAGCCGCAGCCATGGTCTCCGAGCTGAGAGTCCATACTGCTGCAAACCTCGTCGAATTGTTCGTGCAGACACTTGTCTTCCAAACGACCCCGTTTCTTGACTCATGGCTCGTGACGTGGTTGCACGATCCATTACGGCCATGCGGATAATATGCCTGTCTTCTCGGCTGCTAGTGATAGGTGGCTGTTGAGATCCCGCATGGCGTTCCGTATTACCGTCCTGAACCCATCGATTCCATATTCTGCTAACAGTCATTGGATCACGAACGACGCGAGCAGCAATACTGCGATAAGATAAACCTCAATCCCGGTACGCTACAATTCGACCTTTATCAAAGTCAGAAACGTGCTGGTACGCATTTCTCCTTCTTACACGAGGCATCACAGCAACTTTTCACCAGGCAACAACGTTCAAATACAATTTGTGTATGAGGAACCGGCTGAACAATTTCCTCATTTAAACACAATGTAGGTGTCGCTACTGGCACCTGCTTTGTCTGAATGCGCTGAAAAGCTAATCATTTGCATATCACAGCATCTTCTTCCTTTCGTATAAATTTCACATCTGTAGCATGTCGCCTTCTTGGTGTAGCAATTTTAATGGCCAGTAGTGTAGTTTCATAGAAGTTGTAGTCTCCATGTATCCACGATTATCATATATATGGAATCAAAATTCTTTTTTACCTCATAGGATTATATTCCGAATTCCTTGAGAGAGAATTCTAAATGATGACGAGGCGATGCTCTTTTGTTGTTAACTGATTTTCCTGTTAACTTTCCTCATACATTCTTTTATACAGGTAACCCTCCTATAATACGATAGTTAGGTTCCTAGAAAATGCAGTGTTGTGTGAAACCATGTTGTATGAGACCCAGAGCTAGTACAAAAAGGGGGATTACGTTCAAAAAAATTATTAAAAACAAATATTTATATTAATTCGACATAAACAACTTAATTTTTATTAAATAATAAATGTCTATACCAGGGATGGGCAAACTACGGCCCGCCGGAAGGTTCTATCCGGCCCGTGGATAGTAAATTGTGAAGCAGTGAGGTCAGATTTGCAGCTTGAATTAATTAAGTTGCAATCTAACAAATCATTATCAAAAGTAAGTTTCCCAAATTTAATATCTCATGCCCAGAAAATCAGTGCTATGTTTAGCCTCGTTAGCATTTAGCCTCGTTCCTTAGAATCAGTACATCTTACTTCGAACATCAATATAAGGAACTTTTAAAAATGAAATCGCAATTTCATTCATCTCATTAATATATTAAATTGTAATACTTGTATATTGTTTTTAAAATTTTAGAAAAATTCATCTTGGTTCGCCAAATTTTATTTTTTTGATTTTTGGCCCGCGATCGAAAAAGTTTGCCAATCCCTGGTCTATACAACACAAAGTAAGAAAAAAAATATTTTAATCTAACGCAATCCTACTTAAATGAATTTATTCTTCGTCACTTCTCAGTATAATCACCCGAGAAGTTTTTTTGGGTGGAACGATATCGCCTTCACTTTCAGAACTTTTTTCTCTATTTAAAGTTTTTGCATGTTTTCCCCTTAAAAAAATCTTTAATCGAACTTTGCTTGCTGGTTCTTACTAGGTCATTGTAAATTTCGCGGTAGGGAGCTAAACAGTTTTGCAGCTCCCTTTTGAATTTTCGACTTCTTTCCGTGGAAGAGTGTATTCAAGAAAAATGACCCGCGATTTTCCGCTAAGCATAGGCCTTCTTGTAATTTTTTTAATGTTAAATTCTTAACTGCATATTCTTTATCAGAGCTAGCGTCTTCAAAATCGATTTTATATGCATCCAGGGATGCCATTTCCATCAAATCCACTTCTTCCACTAATAAATCTTGAATGTCTTCAGTAGCCATACCCGCAAAACCTTCGCCTCCGATTGTTTTAATGACTTTTAATATGGCACAATTCGTTTTACGATGTTTCAAGCATGTTTTCTGTTTTAACTGAAGAGGGCCATATCTTCTTCCAACACGCATTTAAGGTTAATGTTTTTATTTCCTTCAACGTCAAAGATATGATTTCGATAGTGCTCGATTGAAAATTTCTTCCAAGCTTCCATTACGCTAATTGATTCCGAATCGGTTGCGTCTAAAATCCACTGTAAGGATCTTCTTATATAATACGCTTTAAAGGTATAAATAATACCTTTATCCAATGGTTGGAGCAACGAAGTTGTGTTAGGAACACTATTCTGACGTTGGGATGAGTCAAATCTTGTGGGTATCATGGAGCATTATCGAACAGTAATAGCGCCTTAAAGCTCAAATTTTTCTGCCTTAAATAACGCTCAACACAAAACAATTTGAAAACCAATCTTTAAAGAAATTTCCTGTTACCCAAGCTCTTGGATTTAATTTCCAGTACACTGGCAAGATGTTTTTATTTACATCTTTCAGCGCAAGAGGATTCAAAGATCTATAAACTAGCAAGGGTTTTGTCATGAAGTACCCCGACGCATTACTGCACAAAAGGAGCGTTAGACGATCTTTGGACACCTTAAATCCGGATGCAGTTTTTTTCTTTTTCGAGATAAAGATTTTACTGGGCATTTTTTTCCACCAAAGCCCAGTTTCATCGGCATTGAAAACCTGATCCGCTATGTATCCTTCCTCGGCTATGTTTTGAATTTTCTCTAGATACGTCCTAATGGCTTCATGATCAGCCGACGCATACTCTCCTTAGATTCTTATGCTATGAATTGCAAAACGCTTTTTGAATTTTTCAAACCAACCTTTACTAGCCACAAAATCTGAGTTGGTAGTGCATTCTCCTTGTTCTTTAAAATGGTGGTGAATTTTTAGTCCTTTTCATTTTATGATGTTGCCATCTAATGCAATTCTTTTTTTTGACAACAATCCTCAATTCAAATGTTGAGTGCCTTTTCCATTTCTTCAATTATTGACTCTCTGGGGCAAGCTGAACGTTTTGGAGGTGTCGAAGATCTTGTGGCAACTGCACTTCAAATCTCTTTCATTTTTCTTGAAGGTCTTGACTGTTGCTTCATTCAAATTAAGGCTTCTACCAATGTGGGATGTTTTTTCTACTTTCAATAAACGATCCAAGATTTGTATCTTTGCTTCTAAATTAATAAATTTTTTCTTGAATGGTGTTTTCATTCTGTCATTACTTGGGCTAAAGCTTAATGTCTTAAATTAAGCTTCTAAGGAAAAAATTATTCTTTAACACACCGTGGCTAAACGTAGACTATCGACTAGCAGCGAGAGACACTTTTTTATCTAACGGGGATGAAAGTAAATAACGTAGTAAACACACAGGCATCTTAAATTAGAACTATTGTAGGCATTGCCTAATTATTAAGCAGCAATTGGATATTCCCACCCTGACTTGGCGTACCCCAAAGTCCTACGGGGGACATAGGCCCGATAAGAGGAGCAATCGTCTTCCCCTTCCCGCAATTTGGAAGTGAGATCGTACACATGGCTCGCAAAGCGCGTCGGCCACTTGACCCGGTCGTAAATTAGTCTAAGTCCAAGACCACGCAGAAAACTTTTATAACTAAACAGTCCCCGTTGGTGACCGTCTCAAGTGCCGGTTCATGCCTTGGGATACCTAATACCCATCAGGTCTTACCTCGTGCATGCCTGTATAAAGCTTTGCTACAAGCACGGTTAAGGACCTACATACATTTCCGCAACACTGTATCTTTAGTACAGCAAGACTCACCGCGGCTGTAGAAGTACATAAAGTGTTGTATGTAGAAAGGATTTGCAGTTTTCTCAGTACGTTATAGTGAAACCATGTTATAGGATGCCGTGATGTAAGAGGGTTCCCGCAATTTACGAATCGTGTTATAGCGAAACCGTGTTTCAATAGCAATTTTCAATTAATTTCTACTTTTTAAAAAAAAAAATGAAAAAAAAAAATACAAATATATGATTTAAAAAATTTATTTCTCATATACAATTCATGATTTTTTTTTAAGTGAAATAGATCATAAACATTTTTCGGAAAAGATAAATTTTAAAAAATGAACAAGATACATCCACAATACTTTTGCATGCATCAAAATAGCAAATACTCAATTTGAAACATGCACAGCACATAATGATTTGAAACATGCACAGCACATTCATAATGTGAATGCTTCAAAGACTAATTTTATGGAAAAATTATTATTCTTTACAATAACAAAAATTTAGATTATGTTATGTAAGAATCATTTTTAAACAATCACCTATTCTTTAAAGCAGTACCTCAAATGAATCATTTAAAATCACACAAGTTTTAATACATTTTAACTATAAGAAGTGTTTTCTACAATAAAAATAAGTTAGATCAAACTATTAAGCAATAACATTCATATTTGCGAACCTTTTTTACATAACTCTTAATTTTTATTTTGATATAAAACTTTTAACATATCAATAGTTCAAAAATTGGAACAAGATATAGAAAGCCACCAGTCCCATTTTTTTTTCAATGGATGCTTTTAATATATATATATCTCTATAAAAGTTCAGTAATGTTTCCTCAGGATGAACTTGACACTGCCAATTTCTTCAAATGGTCCATGAATACTTGCAAGCTAACATCATCTGTTAAAACGGGAGCTCCTGCACCATCCTGCTAAAGATAAGTGGTGTACTAAGTAACAATCTTATATATTAATAAAACTTTAACACATTAGAAACATTACATGTGATTCAGCAAAAAAATTACGATCAAAATTAGTTTCATGATACATAGAAAGTTATTGTATTATTAAAGACTGTTTTTAAAATTCAAATTTCTCAGATTTAACAATTTAAAACAAGAAATCAATTTGAAAACATGTAACATTAAATCAAAGATTAACTAGCAGTGACATGTATGAGAGGTTCGAATATTTATTCTACCCACATCAAAGAAATATAAATGTTCTAAAATCAGATATTACAAAATTTTAAGTTTGTATTTAATATAAGAAATAGAAAGTTTATATAAATACACATAACATTTTAAGGGAAATATATTTTTAACTCTGATAAAAGTTTGGCCTGATTATCTTCTAGTCAACTTTTGTGCATAAAGTATAATAATGGTATTGACAATTTGAAGTGCACTTCAAATTATTATAGACATCAGAAAGAAACAAACCCATGATTTGTTAAACTGAAGACAAGAGCCATAATCAGTCAATAAGTTAACCTTTTGAGTAAAATAAAACGTTTAGAAGAAGGGAAATTTGTTCTACAGAATCATGGATGATAGGGCATTGTAAATTAAATAAAAAAATTTATATTAAAAAATAGCTATTTTTTCTTAGATATTATAATGAAGAATAAGGTGTAATATAATCAACAATATAATTTAACATTCTAACCAACTTCTGAAAAAAATCTTTTCAACCAAATCATATAAAATCTTCACACATAGTCAAATGAAAAATAGAAATTAAGATATTTTAGTTGATACTGAAATCTTACAGAGGTATTACTTAATTTAATAATATCATTTAATAAATTATATCTAATATACAGTATTAAATGTGAATAAAAATAGTTTCACATTCATGATAGGTTGATTTGCCTCTCTAAATTCAATTTTTGCATCTCAAGGTTTAATTAAGATTTAGAGTTTAAACAAAATGCACAGGTGTAGGTTGATTAATCTAGCTGTTAAGTTATACGTCAAAGTACTAACTATTCAATCATATTTGATTTATATATTAATGATGATCAGATAAGGAACTACTGTTGTATCTGATAATCATTCAAAGTAGACTAAATATATAAAATTTGATATTTTGAATAAATAAAGATAAATATTGTTAAAAGCTTGTTTTAAACAAATTATTTTAGTATCATACAATATCTCTTACTTTGACAGTAAAAGTAAAAACTAGAAATGTTACTAAAAAGTTATTTTAAAATAAATTAAGACTAAGTGTCAATAAATTTATGAAAATCCTATTTTTAAATTGCAGAGTGGAAGTCCTGTTAATATCAATAATACAAATTATCTAATTATTTATTTATCTCCATTAAAAATTAGTTTTTAAACATATGAACAGAGTATAACATCCTAATACAAAATCAATTAAGTAAATCCATAAAAAAAAATATCAGAATTGAATCTTAAGGGGAACAATATATTAAATACTAATTTAAGAGTAAATATAATTTTGAGAATAACTTTTTTCATCTCTTATTTGTTTTAAAGTAATTCACGTTTTTTTTTTTTTTAGAATTATAAATTTAAGTTTTATTTTGACATAAACATGTACAAAAAGCTGAACAATTTGCAATTACGATTTAATATATAAGCAAAAAAAAAAGGGAATTTTAATTTAAAAAATCCAAAATATTAGAAAATCTGCTGATTATGTATTCAGAAAATTTTGCAATTATGTATTTGAATAAACTTTGCAAAAACATTAGAAATAAATTCAAGTTGTCACACATTTAAACCAGTAGCTTCAGATTTTTTTCACCCAAGGAATTCATTTAATTGGTATTATTTATATCAAAATTTATAGTTTATTATTTTTATTTTAATACTTCACTTACACCACAAAAGCAAGCAGTTATGCCTCTGAGATGAAATTTTATTTCTGATTTTAATATTTCCTTTGCAACAATTATTTTTTGAGGAATCTTCTTAATAATTTAGAAAATGTCTATTATCAGGAAAACAAGAATCCTTCTATATCATTTAGTAAAATTAGTTTTTGATTTTCAGACAAAATTATGACGACAATATTGAAGCATTTATTTCGTCAAGATATTTATAATCAAACAGTATCATTAAATTTAAAAATACAAATCAAATTTATAATTTTTTGGGAACAAAATTTAAAAATCAAACAGCTTCCTTAAAATAATTCAAAATAAGAATATATTATCAAAACAATATTTTAAATCAATGATGAGTAATTCATTTCAAAAGTACTGGATATAAATATTTAAATTAAAGTTCTGCTGCAACAGTAAATTATTTTCAAAAAAAAATTTTTTTTTTTTTACAATGCAAAAATTAAATAATTAAATGAAAAAAAATTACATCAAAAAACATCAAAATTCATTTTTTTTTACATAAATTTAAGTGAAATTTGGAAGTTTTTAAAAAAATTTAAAAGGTAAAAATGGTTTTCAGAAGGAATTTTATGTTGTGCAAAAACAAAACCATCACCAAAACCCAAATTTAAAAAAGTAATACCGTAGGATTTGATGGCGTCTGTGACAGGTACAGGTATGACAAAAATTAAAAATAATAAAATTAGTACTACAGTTGATAAAAACACAAAAATATAAACACTAAAAAATAATGACTATAAAAATGCAAATAATATCTAAAAATTTAAAAATTAACAATTTCAAAAATTTACATATTTATACTAAAATTTGAAAAATATTTGAATAAATACAAGATTGTTAATGAAAAAATATCAAAAAAGTGTTGTTTCAAAAAATTTTTAACTTTCTTAATGCACAATAGAATTTTAGTCTCTCAAAATGAAGGCATAATTTAATAATTGTAAATTTTTCTGTAAAAGAAAATTTTCTATTTATAATTATTTTTTTTATTATAAAGAAAGGCCTAACTTTAGCAATTGTAGTCGTACATTCATTACAGCATATTATTTTAATTCATTTTATGCACAAATGCTTTGAGGGAAGTAATCTCAATTTTCATTTTCTTTTTTTTTTTTCCCATCAAACATGCATTAAATTATACAAAATTGCACATTGACTGATACTTATTTCAGTAGACAGAATATTTATGTCAAAAAGTGGAAGAAGTACACTGAACATAATATAAATTTGACAAATGAAATTCAAAAACACTCAAGTCATAAAAATCATAGCTTAAAACTAATTTAAGTTGCAATAAAAATCTAGAACATTGCATAATAGAATAAATTATGGAACACTTTAATACATTATCTAATATTTTTTTTAAAGCACAGCATGCAATATTTTTATCATTTTTTTGTAATAGAATACATTTATAAAAATATATTGATTTAAAAACAGACACAAAAATATAAAAATCCCAACATGTAGCGGAATTTTTTAAAAAATTTACTCCATAATCATATTGCAATTTTGAGACCATTTAAACAGTGAATCATTTTTTTTTATTAAGTCTATACATTAAAACAAAGTGATTAACTAATTGTAAATTTCTATGCTTTCAATTTAGTGAAAGATAAAATAATACAAGAAAATCCTTAATGATTAATTTGTTTAAGTATAATTTTACTTTATATTAAAGTGACAGTAATTGTTAACTACTTACATAGAATTAAAATTTCTTTTAACCCAATTTTTTTCTTCACAATAATTAAAAATCTCATAATTATTTAAACATTTTAAGAGTTTTAATTCATTAATTACAAATTAATTTTAAATATATATCAATATTTTATGCATTTAATTTATATATATATATATTGTATTTATAATGGCATTTGTTATTTTTAATATATTTTACAGCTTAATGTACAAGCAGGTTTTTTTTTGTAATTTACAAATGTAAAAATTAACGGTAAACCTTTTAAAATTGTATTTTACAGTAGATATAATTTGAAATATTTTTCATGTTTACTTGGAAAAAAAATAA
>JAPDSC010120568.1:221644-239704 GCA_026290005.1 Latrodectus geometricus | reverse complement strand
GCAGCAGCCTCTTGATCAAACCCAGCAGCAATGTGATGAATATTTGTAGAAGCATCAGCCCAACTATAGAAGAAAATTATTTAACTGAAATTAAGACTTAAAATGAAGTAAAATTTCTATTAGAAAAGGAATGTCATTGGGATTAAAATCACAAGGGTTAAGTATATAATCACGAACTAAAAATTAACAAAATATGTAAAATTGTAAAATAAAGTATTTTTAGAATCATATTTGAAAGAAGCATAAAAAAAAATCTTCCGAGATTTCTAAGCATCAAGTATTACTGAGTTGAATATTTCGGAAAGTGAAAATCTTCAAGACAAAGAATTCCATACATAAAATTTAACAAAAGATTTATTTGATAGTAAAAAAGTATAAGTAGAAAAAATAAATGCTTAAAATAACAAAGTTTATATTAAAAAAAATTTACAATATTCATATTTATTTCAAAAAAATTTTAATGAATATCATTTGATAAAATAACATTTTTAAACTTTTGAAAAACAAATTTTACAATTTCATTGTTTACAGAAACCTTTAATTATTTGTAGTTCTATAATCAAAATTCAAGTTTATAAATCTAGTTTTGAAAATGAATTGAAAAAATAATTCTTTTTCAATTTTGATAAATAAATTCATTCTGTATATATATATATATATATATATATATATATATATATATACAGTGGTGGCCAAAAGTGTGGACTTTTTAATTTAGAAATTAATAACAAAAACAGTATTAATATCTGTATTACAAAAAAAGTTGTGCAACTAATAGTAAGATCTAAGATTTGCATTTTTTAAAGTTATACTAACATAATCAATACTTAGTAGAATAACCCTTATTTTTTAATATAGCTTCACAAAATCTTTTCATTGAGTAAACGAGTGTAGTTCATCTTTTGTAATTACATGGTGCCAAGAATCAATTATAGATTCGATAAAAGTAGTCTTTTATTGGATGGGCGTTTTTTCATACAAGAAATTTTAAATGTTGCCACAAATTTTCAATTGGATTGTGATCAGGACTGTTCCCTATGGTAACACATGGTACCATATCTATGCCTTTATTTTGAAACCATGCTTTGCATACTTTTGCTGTATGGCATGGAGCTGAAATCTGCTGAAAAATAAATGGTGTTTTGTTGGGGGAGAGATCCCTGTGGAAGGTATCAATTTTGGTTCCAGACAGTTTTGATGTATTTTTTGGCATTTAGGATGCCATCAATCACTTAAATTTGGCCCACACCATCTGAAGACATACATGCCTAAATCATGGCATTTGTTGGGTTTTTTGTAGTTACTTCAATGCAATCTGGAAAATGTGCTTCACCTACTTTACGTCTCACGTATTTTCTACCGTCACTATGAAAGAGCGATATTTTACTCTCATTGCTCCAGATTACTTGCTTCCATTGATTTTCTGAGCATTTAATCTATAATCTTTTGCCCACTAACTCCTTTTTTGCATTGCTTTTGATTTAAATATGGTTTTTCCCTTGGAATACTAGCTTGTAGTTCAAATCCTGACAATCTTCTTATTGTTGTTGAATTTATTGCAATACCCGCTGCATTTATTTCACATCTAATGGCATCTGATGTTTTTCTATCTTGAAGGGATAGTCATTTAATTTTTCTATCGGCAGTAGCACTTGTGCATTTTTTCGGCTGATTCAGCCTTATTTTACACTGACTTAGTTTTTCATAAAGTAAACAGAACTTTCGTACACCAAAACAAGTCACTGAACCAATCGCTTGTCTTGGCAATTTCTGCAAAAGAGAAGCCATTTTCTCTCATTATGAAAATTCGGCTTCTTTTTGTATATGTCCAATCAGTTCTTTTGTTGGTAACTTTGTTTAAAATTAGTTCAATTCAAAAAAAGGACTTATAATATTCAAAAACAACAAACAACACAATACTCTATTTAATTGTACTAATTTATACTCTATTTAATCCTGCAAAAAAATAAATAAATAAATAAATAAATAAATAAAGCAATAACTTTTTTATTATTTAAATAACCTAAACTATAGTTAGTTATTTGATTGGTCCTCAGAACAGTTTTCATCATTAGGAAGTGATTATTCAAAACGATTTGTGTTTCTTCTACTAAAATGAGCATAATTTTTTTTTTTGTAATATAGATATTTTAAATCTGTTTTTATTATTAAATTCTACATTAAATTACCTTCGATTTGATACATAAACATTTGTATTTAAATGAAAATTAATATATTCCACAAGCACACAAAGTTGAAAAAAACATGAAATTTTCAAAAAATGTCCACACTTTTGACCACTACCACAGTGTGTGTGTATATATATCAATTCCCTAAATATTCAAAAGCCTAAATTAAAGCCATTTGTAACAGTGAGCAAACATATGATAAAATAAACCATTTTGTATTAATTTCAAAAATATATTGAAAAAGTCAATGAAGATTAAAAATAACATTCAAACCACATGCTATTTATTGTTTGAATTGATTACTTTGCAACTACTTTTTGCAAATTAGGATTCATTTGAGTGGGACCTTAATTTTAATCTGGATTTTAAATTACTATGAAAATGCACAACTGAGGTAGAAAATGAACACAAAAATTATAAAACAAATGCATATAAACAAGTCAAAATGATTCATTCAACAATGAGCTTGCACATTCAGTTTATTAGAGTGAAAAAGCAATCAGAACATTTCTAATTCATTTTACTTAAATAATATAATTTATTTAAAAATTTTATAATTCAGCAGGTTTGTAATTGAAAAAATTAGGTTTTTTATCCTCTACACAAAAATTTAAACCCCCATACAATAATTACACAAATAGTTACAAATTAGTATATTCTGAGCCACATTATAAACATGGCCATCCAAGTTTATAATCAAAACCCTAAACATAAAAAAAATAAAAAAAAAAAATTACAAACATTTAATCTGTTATCTTTGTCTTAAATGATTAGTACCTATTTAAATTAGATTCAAAAGCTGTGCCATAAGCATTTACACAAAAAATACCATTCAAGTTATTAAACATTCAACTGAAGACCAGATACTTAACTACTGCATTACATAATTGGTATTACAATAAGAGTGTAATTGATTTGAACCTATAATGTAGTAATACAAAATCGATTCTAAAAACACAACCTAATCTATTGGTATCAAACTCACAAATTTGAAAGTAACAGAATGAGATAGCAGAAAAGATTTCTGAAGATTTAAACAACATTATTAAGTTCTAAGGGGTTAAGTCTTATGATTCAGCTTTTACAAGGAGCCATGTTATAAATCTCTATGAAAACAATTAAAAGTTATTAATGAAAGTAAATAATTCCAAAAATTTAAAAATTTTTCATTTGAGAACATTCAAAAAGTGTTAAATTTTTCAAATATTTTATTTTTCTATTAAAATTATGATATATCATATTTTAATAGAAAATTAACAGGTGGTATGCAATCATTAAACTAACACATTGAAAGCCTTTCATACATTCCTGAAATATTTAGTAATTCATCCTAATGATTGAAAGATCAGTGTTTACCAAAAATATGAAAACAATGTACTTTTGAATCCAATATGGTAATTTAAATAAATTTAAGATAATATAACTTATCCAAAATTTTTATGCTATTTTTAATTTTGTAAAAAAATAAATAAATAAAAGTTTTTATTTCCCCCCCCCTTTTTTTTTTAAGAAAAATTTTAAAAACTAATGACAGTGCAATGCAGTTACAGAAATGAAGAACTGAAGAGGAATCATTTGTAGAAAGATCAAAAGTCCTGTTGCAAAAAGCAACAGTTAGACTAAGCTCAATTTTATTAATCACATTTTTCTAGAAAAATTATTCTGACTAATATTTATTATGTAATTTGCTTACTAAAGAATACAAACTTACAATAATGTATAACTTTTGGGTACAGCACATGAAGTAATTAAAAAATATTTAAATTATATATGTAGCAAAATTTCAAATATTTTAAAAACAGTTAAATCTTAATTATTTAAACATAAAATTTTCAATTATCAATGATAGAAACGTTAAAAAATTTAATCCTAAAACTAAGAAACATTGGTCATAAAATCAAAATTTTAATAATTTACATAAATTCTAAAATAATAATAATAAATAAATAAAATTTTGATTCTTTACTTCCTGGCTATAGTAGTGACTCTGATTTTTCTTTGTCCACTTGAATGTTGGTACTGAGTAATAAACTGGATGCATCCTCGACCACCTTGGGGTATAGGAGCATTATGCTATCATAAAAAATAATGCATGTTTTTAATCACAAGAATGACAAAAATAATAAAATTTATGCAATCTTTTCATTTCACTAAATATCATTAAGATTTTAATTCAAATAATAATGTCATACACAAGAAAAATTTTGTTATAAACATTTCTTTAAGTAACAAATTTTATTATGAAGTCAATTTTACTTTCAACTTAGATTAAGGAAAAAAAACTAAGCTTTCTACAAGATAGAATTAACAAGGTAACATAATATTAGTAAATAGTTATTAACAAATTAAAAGCAAAAACAAATTAAAAATGAGTGCAGAACAATAGCACCGAGAATCCTTCATGCAATTCCTTGTGGAAGATAGAGGTAGTAGACTTAAGATATGGAAAGATTGTTTAAATAAAGATTTTGCTGTATTCAAAACAAAACATTGGAAATAAAAACAAAAGAAGGTGGGTTGTTGCTTCTAAAAGCTAAGGACAATAAAAAGATTTTTAACTATGTTGTCTTGATAATACTATTTAAGAGTAAATAGACCATATATTTAAAAATATCAGATAATCAGCATTATTAAAAATTATAATTCTTACCTGATTAACAATTTCAAAAAATATCCCAACAGTATTACCAGGGCAAATACCACAAAACTTCCACTGAGAAGTGCCACCAATTCCAACCTCTGTATCAGATACACTGTTGCTTTTGCTATTCAAAGATACACAAGCACCAATTGCTCCAGAAACTTTTAATTCTCTGGAAGTCTAAAAAAAGAACTTATCTTTTAAGTGCATAGACATTAACTAAATTTCATAACTAAGAAATTATATCAGATTTAAAATATATAAAAAAATTCAACACCAAAAATCAATATCTATAAAATAATTATGAACACAGAATTAAGCATTTAAAATCATATGTATTTAATTTCATAAAATTATGATTAATATATTGTTGATTAGAAATGCAGGGTTTTCACAACAAATTATACTGAAATACCTAAGTATAATACTCAACCCAGGTAGATTTGTTAAGTGATAAAAAATTTCATTGGCTCATGTTTATATTTAAATATTCACTTTTATTTTTTTTCATTGATGCTAAAAATTGATGAATTCGAAAATGTTAAAGGGAATAAATGTTTCATTTGTCACAAATGGGAACAATGAGAAATAAAATTGTGATAAGAAATTTTATTGGCCAATATTTGTATCTGAGCATTCACCTTTATTTTCATCATTGGTGCTAAAAAAACCAAAGAATTTGAAAATATGACAAATGGGAACAAATGAATTAAAAACTGTTTATTATTACAGTTCAATACCAGCAAAAATTAAACAAAAAATTAGGTTAAAGGAAGATAAAAATGTCAAGAATAAATTATCAAGATCTTTTCATTTGCAGAAAAGAATTGTCATTGGTCATATGTATTTCAATATGTAGCTATCTGTACCTTTTCAGATAAGACAGTGACATAAGGAAAATCTTCAAGCAAGACTTTTCTCACGTCTATGACAATTTGCAAAAAAAAAAAAAAAAAAAAAAAAAAAGGGGGGGGGGTGATCAAATTCTATTGCCATGATAAATTACCTTTTTTTTTTACCTAGATTTTTTTTTTGTAGCAATTTATTAAATATCAAATACATTCTTCCTAAGTGACAACTTTGGAGTTTTCAAGCAGATAATAGTTGCAAATGAGACAATTATGAAACAAATACGATTGAATATCAAGGAAGAAATGAAACGTTCGTTAAATATCTTCAGAATCTGATGTAGAAAGTGACTGAATAAACAACTATATAGCTGTTTGTCCTTATATATCAAGTACATGTGTTACATATTTTAATTTGGAGCATTTCATTTAGGATAAATAGGATGTTTTTATTTATTGTGGAAATACAGCATAAATATAGTTTAAAGAACAAAACTTTGTAATATAATAAAATTAATGAAAATTATTCTAGTCCAAACAATTACATAAAAGAGAATGTCTAGGAAACAAACTTTTAAATAAAATAATTTAATCACTTTTTACTAACATAAAATTTGTTCAATTTTGTCTTAATTAATGGGAAAATGTTTAGCCACAATTATAAATTATCTGGAAAATTTCAGCTGTGAAAATTTAACACTTTAGAAATTCACAGAGTTGGACTACTGTCTTTAACAAGTTAAATGTAAGAAAATTATATACAAATTATGTGAAATAAATATATAAAATTGTGTAAAATAAAAACAAATGATCAATATTATGTTCACAAAAATCAAATATAAATATTTACTAATAATTTATATTATATATCTGCATTTATCTTTCCTTAAGATAGCCATTTTT
Organism: Latrodectus geometricus; assembly: GCA_026290005.1. Classification (NCBI taxonomy): domain Eukaryota; kingdom Metazoa; phylum Arthropoda; class Arachnida; order Araneae; family Theridiidae; genus Latrodectus; species Latrodectus geometricus. The sequence goes on along the minus strand of JAPDSC010120568.1, from coordinate 233,123 downwards.
AAAATTAGAAATGACATGAAATTTTAAAACAAGGAATTGCACTGATGAAATGAATAACAAGTAACAATATATAAGCTGAGAATTCTTTCATGAAATTCAATTCAAAAAAATATAATTTCTTAATATTTTTAAATGGTTGTATCACAAGTTAAAAATATTTTAGGAATTCAAAGTGCAATTCATTTTAAATTAATATATTTGGGAAGTTTTTCCAAATTAAGATACAGATTAAATGACTAAATTAATAGGTTTGACTGAATTTAAGTCCCTACTTTTAGAATTTATATGTTATGCTATAACTGATCCTAAAAGTAAAATGCTGAAAACGTTACTAAAAAGTGTAAAACAGAATATTGCTAAGTTTAATCAAACTACAGTGTTAAACATATCACTAAGGCCATTTCAAAATAGATTGCAAGATATAGAAATATTAACAAAGTTCTAATAAACAATTACTGATACATTGGAAACTCTTAAGATGTGGAACATCAGCTAGTTTAAACTTAAACTCTTCTTTTTAATTAGAATTTCTTTTTCACTAATGTCTTTTTCTTAAATGTAAATCAGCAATATAGCATGCATATATAAAGAAGCAATTTTATTTTAATTTTTATTTGTGAAAGTCTTAATGAACAACACTTCAAGATTAACAAGTTCAAAAGTTAAAAGCAAATTTTAAATTTTTCACACTTCATATTATACTATTTTTTTATTGAACTTTGGATATTATTTTCAGTCTTGCAAAAAAATAAGAGAACTTTGTATTACAATGCTATAAATAAGTAAACATACAATTTAAAATTTTACATTTAACTAAATTCACATTTTAAAATAGATATTTCGATTTCAACCATTAAGTTACCACAAAATAAAGCTCATGAAGAAAAATAGAAATTGAAAGAATTCAAAATAAGTGCAACATAAAACTTTTAATTCTTTAATTTTTATCATTTACTTTTAAACTAAGCTAGTATTAAAAATCTTTTTATTAATTATTAAAAAAAAATGTGAAAATTATGCATAATAATGATGAAATTATATTAATTGTACTGAGTTGTAAAGTAGATTGTGTGTGTGTGTTATGTTTCATGGAAAATAATATATTAATCAGTGCATCACATTTATGTCATGTGACAAGAGGATCAGTTCAAAATTATCAAACATATACAAAAACTGAAAGAAAAATTGAAGGTTAAATATGGAATATGCAAGATGCAATATGATAAATCTGTTAGCTGCCTGTTATAGCTGTAACTATCTCTTAATAAATTTTTACTCAAGCTAGTTTTTAGTAAAATTTAAAATAAAATTAATATTCAAACATTTTTTAGATCTATAGTGTAAGCAAGACAGATAGCTGAAATGCATACTAATAACTTTATTCCAAATCTTTTTTTTTAAAAAAAGGTAAAAGTACAATTACCGTTAAATATCAATATTAAGTTTTACAGTTAAGCAGATGGAAAATATAAGACATTTAAAAATAACATGTAATTCACAAAAATTATAAAAAAAGATATTTAAGATACAGAAAAATTTCGAATTATTAAACAAATAATTATTTTAAATATCGTAGTTTCCATATATTAACATTATTTTAGAACTCTTGCTTTGCAATACTTGCTATTTATTTACAGTTTGAAAAATAGTGCCAACTGTTAATATTGAACGGACAAATCATTTACTTGTTATTGCATGTTACGATTTTCACCAAGGAAAAAATAATGCAAAAAGTATGACAGTTAATCAATTCAATCACAGAGAGAAAAATCTTAGAAACAATATATGAATTTTGGTCTTAAGGTTGGTGAGTTTGATATTAGTAATGTAGAACATTATGGCCGCCTGCTGAAGACACAAAGAATTTGGAGTATTAAAAAAGGATTTTAATTATATACATACAATGGTAAAGTTTGAAAAAGAAGAAATGAACATCAAATGCAATGAGCAAAAGTTACAAGAAAGAGCATGTATTAAGTTCATGAATTTATTATAAGCTAAGAAGAGAATTCACTCACTAACAAAACAAACTTTTCACGGCATAAAAGATCTGTACATCTGGTTAAGATAGGAGAGTTAAAGCCATGTCTACATAAAATTACTTCCCTTGTTTTGTTTGCTCTATGGTTAAATTTTGAATGTGAATGCTATTGGAATGGGATTTCAATTTAATATAGGCTGAGTCTCACCAAATAGCTATGCTCTAGAAGAGAATCTAACTCATGAACAACTGAATAAAAGACCAGAATGTAAACTAAACAGCTATCAAATTGTTTGCTGTAACTAAGCAGAAAATCAGTTGAAAATCAAAGATATCTATTATATATATAGATATTTGTCAGGTGAAAAAAAAATTATATAATACAAAGACTCATACTGTAAATTTTATTTCATCTAAAGACAGTCATTTAGAAAATAAGAAAAACATGCAAAAGCAGTTATCAAATTAAGGAAACATAAAAGAGGATTAAAATCCTTGCTCACTCTGAAATTCTTTCTCATATCTTGTTGACTCATTTTCAAAATTATACAAAAGAAAAACTCAAAATTACTTTTTCATAATTATGAATATATGATATTTTTATAACTTGTTTACATTTCCATAAAAGAATATAATTAAAAAATATTTTTATCCAATCTCATATCATACAAATTTGAACAGATATATTATGGTTTAATTAATCATAATGTATCTAGTCAATACACAGCAGCAAAAGTTAATTAAAATAACTAATAAATTTAAATAACTAGATTCTTAAAAAAATATAAAATTAATTATTATGTATGTTAAATTTATTAACTTTTTTATATTAAATAATTCTGAAAAATAATAAAAATATTTTTAAGATTTTAGTTATGTATATTTTTATTTTCATTAAGAAAAAAGATTAATAATTAAGATATGATTCAAAAAGCAATTTGATTTTTTTCAGTTGTAAAAACTTTAAATAGAAGTGAAAAAAAAACTTTATGTTATTAAATATGGAAAAGCATTAATACTTACAAATAATAACCAACATTTAAAAAAATAACATAACAAAACTCACTTTGACTTCAAGAGATGCCCCAAATGCCATTTTGAATTCACCTTTTGCATCTTTTGCAAAAACACGTTGGAAAGTTTGTTTGAAAAGTGATGAATTAAATGAATCACCCATGACAATGTGCCCTCTGAAAATAAAATTTAAACAATTATATTTTGAAGACTTTAGAACTTAAAGATTTTCACGATAGCTAAAAATTAAAATCTGAAACTAACCCTGTAAAGTTAGGACAATATTTCATTTCATGAAGGCCAGTCTGATCAAGAGCACATGAATATATATCAATAATATGGCCATTAGCAGCAGCTCTGCCAGATAGGTTTTCATACATCTGTAAAAAACAAATATATATAAAATTAAAAATACATAAAATTAAAATTGAAAGCTAATTTTGGAAAAATTTCAGAACTAATATTTTTTTCTTTTTTGCAACAAGTTCAATTTTATAGGAATCTATTTTGAAAAATAATAAAATATAAGCACATATTTAAAATATATACTTAGAACTTTTTTTTAAAGTATTGTATACTCCATCATAAATCACTAATTAATAACATTCATTTAAATATTAAAAATAAACACAATTTATACTATGTGATACTATATATTTGTCGCAAACTTATTGGAAATCATATTTATTTGTATATTATAATTCCTTCTGAAAATCAACATGTTATTAATTTTTATAATTTCTTATTTCTTTAAATAACTATACTAATTTGTGAAATTACACAGCTTAAAAATAAATGGGAGAGTTATCAAAATAACTATTTTCTCACTTTTTCTGTTTACAAGATAAATTTTGTCAATTAAAATAAAAACTTTTTACTAAGAACATAATATTTAAGAAAAATTAAATACCCTGTAAATTTTTACAGTACATTTAATTTTATAAAACTTCATTATATCTATAGTAAGAAAAAAAACTTCATCTATGTTTTTATGAATAATTAATCTAATTAAGCAAAAGTTTCAAGGTATTTGAAATCAAAATTTATGGACAATTATAGATTTAAAATATTAACATACAAAATATTTAGTTATTCTTAAAGGAAAAAAAAACTGTTCATTCAATTATAAGAATTTATGCTCGTGAAGTATATTTGAATTACTTTGTTTTGTTTTTATTAAGGTCATTATTTTTACACATGTTCTTTCAAATAAATATACAACTTATCATGCAATGATATTTGTGCATTTGCATCAAGACAAAAGAAAGTGAAACATAAATACTGAAACTTATCTCCTAATTTTATTGTATTTATCTAAAACAAGCAATGATATTTTGCGTAATATTTCTATAATTTAAAAAAAATTCAGTAATAGAAATTTATTTAGGCCGGGTTCTTTCATACATTCCTTCATATTCAACAACAAAGTTTCTGGGATAAGAACTAACCAATAGCATTTATATAAAATTGTTGATTATTCTTATTAGTTATTATATATTGTAAAAGATCAAATGATTTTACTCCTTTAACTTTCCCTTTTCACATTGTTTTAAGTTTAGCATACAAACATAAGTTGAACATAATGAACATAACAGCATGAAACATACGTTGCATTAATAAATATAATAAAGTAGTTAATGGATGTAGCTCACATTTTCAGGATTTCACTATCCTGATTTTAAAATTTGATGTTGTTGGCTTTCCAATGATATATTTATTTTATATTTGCTTAAGCAAATAATTAAGCAGAACAAATTAAGCAGAATATGTATCAGAAAGCAAAATATTTTATTTCAAAGAATGATAAAATTACCTTAATATTTAATATTAAATGTGTTGGCTGCATTTAAGTTTAAAATTTAAAAATATTTAAATAACAAAGAAATGAATTTTGTGATGATTTTTTGTTAAAATTGTACTTTAACAGAAGTCAACTAGATTTAAAATTGAACTCTTCTATACTATTTTAAATACCAAACTTTTAATAATGGCACAGCTAGCATTTACATGATAGATTTATATCATTAACTTATGTAATATATAACTATTTCTATATACCGTATTTTTCTGTATATCATCCGCAGCGGCGTATTATCCGCACAGCCGTTTTTTCAAGTGAAAGGAAAAAAAGCGTTGCATAATCGGCGGCAAATTTTTCCAGCGAACAGTCTGAAACGTGTATTGCTGATAATATTTGTGTCACATAAAATAAAAAAGATGCACTGTAGGATTAAAAATTTAATAAATTGTATAGAAAAAAAAGCATTTAATATGAAAAATATCAGTCTAGATCCACTTCATCGCAAAGTGCGATAAACGTGAGATGAAAGCACGAGATCGATGAAGAGCGATAATTTCAAGAAGATTCTTGTAAAACTTATCGATATTTAGCTTCTAATATCTTTTAAAACGATGTTAGACATATTTAAATTAATATATATTTGCTTCGTTAATTTATAAATGAAAGAAATGGATTATTTACAAATTGCATATTTTATACAATTTTTTTTAATACCGCGTGTGCTTTGTTTTTCACTTCCCATTAACACATTTGATAGTATTTTTTTTAATTTGCTTTCGCTATAGCTTTTAATTTAAAATCTGCTGTGTAACTTAAAAGTTTTCGCTTCCATATGACGATATACGAATTTGAATATTTTAAAAAAGAAACAGCTCACGTCAAGGCAAATTGCGCAATGATGTTAGCGAATTTACAACTGTAATATCTTTAAGAGGAACCGAATCCGTTTTTGAACGTAACTGAAGAAAGCCGATTATAGTTTAAATAACTCAGGTGTATCTTGGTACCACTTATTTATTTTATGAAACATAAAGAGTATTTCTTTCAAAATTTAGTTGTAAGCTTTTCTGATGGAGAATGTTTTTTATCAGATTATCCGCGGCGGCGTATAATACGCACAACGAAATTCGGAACTTTTTTAACACATAATCTGCGGATTATATACAGGAAAATACAGTAAATATAATGAAACAGAAATAATGCTTCAAATATGCAGCAAATACTCGAGTAAGAACTTACTTTAATTGCTTTCTTCATATATTTTGCATTATCTTTTTCAATATCATGATGAGAACGAATAGTAGATTTCAATTCATCACCAACAACAGCGCCAGGACCTTGTGTGCAAGGACCACCGACAAATAACATAATTCTTGCTCCAGTTGTTGGGTAAGTACACTGTAAAAGTCAAAAACTAAATCATTATGAACTATTGATTTGAATTTTGATAATACATAAAAAAAAATTGATACTACACAAAATAGATAACATATTTGAATTATTAAATATACATTTGACAAATTCCTAATTTAGATTGCTTATTTCCCAGGAGTAATTTTTATACACAAGAGTTAAACCCACTTGAGATACAGGGTTAATACCACTTATTTAAAGTCGATTCTGAACAACTAATATGTTTGAGTTAAAAAATCAAACTTACAAACTACACCAAAGACCTCACTAACCATTAAACTGCACTGCCATGTCCAAAACAGAAGCTGAAATCATGAATTCGTGATGTGAAAGTCAAAGGACTAATAAATGAGCTTCAAGTTCATCTAGTTAAATATCTGAGGGATTTTTTAATAATAGGAAATATTCTTTATATGAAACATGCTTTGTATGAAAAAAAAAAAGATTAATTCTGCCTTTATAATTTTTGGCAAAGTTTTGATTAGATGTGTATTTATAAAACCAACAGTACATTAAAAACATTTGCACAAACTTAGAAAAATAGTTCTTAGCTATAATAAATGGTGCTGAAGAGAATTTTTCAAAAGTTTATCATAGAATGGTGTTTCTTACATTCAGTGTTATAAATCATTAAATTTGAAAAACGTTATCAAGTATAAAATGGTAAATATTTCACAAACTGGATTTTTTTAAGAATATTCTATGAAGTGAAGAAAACAAAATGCTGCAATTAATGTCGAATACATTTGATAGAATATAGGTAATAAATTACGAAATATTTTACTCAAGTTTGAATAATGAAATGCAAAAGAAATTTCAATAATCATAAAATGAATAGGTGAAAAATAATAAATTAAATGAAAACACATGTAAAAAATTTTTAGTTTGCAATAAAAGAAATATTTTTGTTGTCTACATGTGGCTTATCAATTCATTCTTTTTACTCCATTTGATATCCATAACCCATAGTTTAAAGGGAATTTCAAAGCAACAAGGACAGATTTTAGATTTGAATCAAACCCTTAAAATGATAAACATAAAGGCTAGATCACTGTCTTTCTGGCCATTAGCTTAATATAAAAAAGAGGCTATTAAATAGTGTAACTAAAAAAATCTTTACATAGAAAGAAAATTAATCCTTAACAGATTTCTAAATAATTTATAAATTATTAACACTTATTAAATAAAACAAGAAAATTTTTATTGTTTATTAAATTACATAGAAATATTAAAAATTACATATACACACAAAGATTTTAAATCTATTGTAATAGAAATGAAAGCAGAAATTTCATTTCAATTGGAATGTGAATCGAAGTAATCTCTAATCCAGTTTTTAGTTCTTTTACATTTTTCTTAGCTAAAAAATGTATTAAACACAAGTTGTTTTGAGCAAGAATTCCTTTTTAGAATGTGTACAGAATCGATTGCTTAACTGAAAATGTGACTCACAGTAACAATAGCTAAATTTTCTAATACTTCCCAATACATTTGAGAATAATTAAAAATTATTTCTTATAAATAAACTTTTCAAATATTAAATATAATTTGTAACAAATATTAACAGTTTATCATATTCATTAAATAAATTAATTTTAAAAAATCAAATAAACTATTCAAACAAAGTAAAATAATTTACTTCAAGAAGACCAACTGCAATAGATAGTGCTACACCAGTTGACCTAAGAGGTCTCTTTCCTTGAGCAACAGGCCATGGATCTCTTTGCAATTCCTCAAGCAAATCTGTCAAGCTCATATCACACTTGTGTACAGGCTGCAAAAACCTAAACAAATGCTTGACTTTGAAAATTATGAAATATTAAACATTCTACTTACAAAAGATTAAAAATTGCAATGAATTTGTAGAGCTTAAAGTGTCATTTATGGAACGCAACAATTTTAAATACCTAAAATATGATAAAAAGGGTCCATAAGATTTTAAGAAAATACTAACTTGTAAATTAAAGCTCAACCGCATATATGCTAACTCTCAAATATTGAGAACATAATTCACTATGGCAGTCAAAAGTCAAATATAAGAGACATTATATTTTGTAATTATTAAATTATAATTAACCTTACACAAAAAGATTAAATTCATGAAAAAAGATGTTTTTAAAAAAATTCAAAATAAAGTTTATAGTCTTTTTCTAAGAAAAATGGAAAGCCAAAAGGAAATTTGAAGAAAATTAGCCATTAAGATCTCAAACATACAATTTTGAAGCAGGGGGGGGGGGAGGGCAGAAATTTTGAAAATAGAAATTGCATTAAAAAAAATCAAAACTTAAAAAAAAAAAACTGTATACTTGGAAATTAAACAGAAAGAAACTAGAAGGAAATTTTGAATTCCAAAAGAAAAAAGAGGATTATTTGCTTAACAAAAATGTTACCACTTTAAATCATTTGGGTCAATCTATTTACTTAAAAATTAAGCCCAGCTATCAGAACTGGCAATGACAGAAAAGATGTGAAAAGTCCTTTGTAAATTAAATTCAGAGTTAATTTTGCAGATTAGTTTGTTTGGCTTGTTTGCTGCTTAATTGTAATTTTTCACACACGAGAGCTAAACGGACAAGGACCAACAATTTAAAGTGGATTCTAATCCATTACAAACATCCACCCCCAAGATGGTTTCTGGTTGGTTGGGTTTTCTGGCGTAAGGTCCAAAAAGGACAAGTTGTGCCAATCCCAAGATGGTTTCATTTGTCACTCAACAGTCATTTCTTGCAAATAAAGGCTGATTAGACCAGGACCTACAAATTAAATTCTAAACCACTAGAAACATCCAAGCTTAAGGAAGTATTCAAATCCATGAACTGTTGAACTGAAATCAGGAACGCTAACCATTTGTCTACCAGCTTGGTTGCCCAAGACAGGATTCGAACTCATCAACATTTGGATCAAAGGACAGTGCTAACTGTTCAATTACTAATTTGATGTGAAATTTACTGAAAAGTGGAGTCCAAAGATTATGGAGTACTGGAATAAAACTATATTTAGCAATGGAAGCAAATTTAATGTTTTTACAGTGTCATTCATAATGTATAGAACAAGAAAATTTCAGTTTTACTTCCAAGAAACAATGAAGCAAAGGGGGTGGCTCATGAAATTATGATTGGGGTTGTACAGCAGCACCTGGAATTGGGTAGTAAATATTTATTGATGAAAAATATAGATCAGATAGAATAGATTAGAAAATATAGATTAGATGAAAAATATAGAACAGATAGTCTTAATATACTAAAAACATAATTTGAAATATTGCACTCCTAAATCAGGATTAGACTCAAATTTTATATTTAAGCAAAATAAAGATATGTATATTGCACAAAAATGCTTGCAATATTGTTCAAATTAGCTAAAAAACATACCTTCAATCTCTTAATATTATTGAAATTTTACAATCTAATCTGGAAAAAGTTCACAAATAAATGTTATTTGATGCCAGTGTTAAATGAAGAATAATAGAAAATTTAAGCTGAAATTTTTGAAATTTTGTTCATATAATGTCTTAATCACTAGGAGCAGTCATCAAAGCAAGAGGATTTGCAACCAAATGTTAATGTATTTCACACTTTTTATGTAAGAAATCATTGATATGTAACCTTGATTTTGTAATCCTAATTTTAGAGGATTTCTTAAAGATGTTTGTATTTATGTTATTCAACTTCTTATGTATAGCCATAGGAAAAAAAATCAGATCTCCATATAGAACGTTTAGTTATTTTTCTTCATTTAAGTTTTTGTTTTAATTTCAGACACAAATTTTCATTTAGAACAAAACATACTCTCAATTTCAAGAGTAACTGAAGTGCTCTAACTAGTTGAAAACTATTAATTATAAGTGAAATTTCCTATGAATACATTATTGATTTGAAAAATGAAATGATTTCAGTAAAACTTATTTCAAGTAACTAATTTTTAAAAAGCTTGACAACAAGTCTAAATATTAACCAACGACTTTCTTTGTAACTATTTGGCTACTTTTTATACACAAGAATTAACACACAAGCTTCTTAAACTAATAGTGAGGCAAAAATGAATACTATAAATAATCTTATGTTAGATAAATATCAACAATGAGGTCATACAGACGACCAAAGCAATAACCATTTAAATGTAGTATGGCATAGTTAATACAAATGAAACAGTAAAGAAACAATCTTTAAAGAAATATTTAATTGGTATAATTCTAAAACAAATTTGTGAAAATGTTAGATTAATCGAAAATTTCAATAAACTTGACTTAATCTAATATGACATTAAACTGAATTTGGAGATTTGACAATTTAATCCAAACTCTATGGTATATCTAGGAATATAGTAACATAATGAGAGTGAATTTTTTGAGAGTAAAATGGATATAATAAATATACATAAAAAGATTTGATAGAAAAAAATTTAAAAAATACATAATAGTCTAAAAACATGAGTAAAATATTGATTTTACTTTAAACATTTTATTGCTAGAATCCAGATTTAACATACTATGTAAGAATAACTTGATAATATTTATAGCACTAATAAAGACAATGTGCACCTTATAGAGATTTTAAGTGACAAAAATGGTGCAAAGATCATTGAAACTAGATCCTAGAGAAATAACAGCATGTAATTTGGTTTCATGAAATATTCAGCCTACAATCAGCAGTTGAAATTGCTGGCAAAGGTTCAATAAAATATTAACCACACCTATTTAATAGCTGCAAAATATAAAGGAGAATCGCTTTTAATTAGATATATCTCAATTGTTGCCCAAGTGAGGTCTAGGGAGACAATATGAAACCTGAATAAAATATTCTTGAAAAATTCTATCTTTTAAACTAGATTTTTCCTGCACATACAAAATTTCAAATTTGTATTGCTTTTATAGGCAACAATAAGTTTCAAGTATATCTGGAAAAATATGATGGAATATACTTTAACTGATGCCTTGATATGCAGAAATATTTAAAATTCAATAACACTAACTTGAAATTGTCTACATCTAGCTTCAAATGCCTAAAGAATTTTTTTTTTTCTGTGCCTCAAGCTTAAACTTTAAAACTATTCAATAAATAAGGAAAATAGAAAATATTTAATTTTTAAGATATATTTAAGCATTTCTTTAATGATTCTAGAATATTAACTAAAAGCGACCATTAGAAGATACTTTAAGACATTTCCTTGATAAAAATTCTACATTCATCACAACTTTTTTTTTCTAGTAAAGTACTAAAGAACTACAAAATATTATAAATCAAGAAAAGATATTAAAAACGATAAAGATT
>JAPDSC010120568.1:183872-221634 GCA_026290005.1 Latrodectus geometricus | reverse complement strand
CCTTAAAAATTAAATGAAAATACAAGGCAACATATCTAATAAAATTATAAAAACACTTTTAATATTTCAAAACACTTCCATTTTTAACTAACAAAAACTTAAAAATTCCAAACAACGAAACTTTTTAAAAATAATTGTTGCTAAAAGAATAATGTATATTTTTTTTATAAAACCTTTAAATAAAAATTACAAGAAAATATTAAATTTGGGACTTTCAATTTTGTTATAAATAATGACAAAATTATACAATTACTGAACTAAAATACTAAAAATGTTAAAATATTATAAATAACCTATTTGCAGGAGGTACAGTCATAGCAGGTCTTTGTTGCTGTGGAATACCAGGCTGCTGTGCTTGGGAAAATTTACCAATTCCTAACATGTCCTATAGAGTTAAAGATATTTGATTGGTAAATTGAAAAATTGGATAGGAGAAAGAATAATATTGAAATCCTCACCTGAATTTGTTTTCCAGTTAAATCTTTCGTGCCTCTAAAAACATAGCTTTTTGAAATACCTTCACATCCTAATTCATGAACTTGAACCATTCTGCCAAATGTAATAAGACCAATCAAAGCATTAGGTGGCAAAAGTGATAGAGACATTTGTAAAGATTCCTGAAATATTAAAATTTGCATTATTTTTTATTTTATGCAATAAACATTGTGATAAAAAAATAGAAAATACAACTATAGTAGAAAAATATTTTAATATTTCTACTATAGCAGTACTTTTTATAGTAATATTTTTCTTCTATAACAGTATTTTTCTACTATAGGGATTGGATTCAGATATCAAATCCTTTGTGTTTAAGAAATAAAAATAATCTCTAAAATATTTACATTATATTTAAACAAGGTAAAGTATTCAAGAAATGAATTTTGCCAAATGGTAAGAAAAAATGGCAACTTCATGAGATTCTTTAAGGAATTTTACTAAAATTCCTTGTGATGAGCCTGATTGCAACAGAAAAGTGCTATATATTCATGGAATATAATACAGTTATAATTTCAAATATATATGTGTATTGTTTAATTCAAAACATAATGCAGCACAGATCAGTACTCAAAATATATTTTATCAATAATCTCTCTCATTTCCATCATACACAACAAATTGAAGCTTTTTTGCTTAGATTTAACTCCAGAAAAATATTAGTCAATGTTATTTGTTGGCACTGCATTTTATTTAACTCAACTGCTTAAAATTTATGTATAAAAAAAGTCATTTAAGAAATAAAAATAATCTAATACTAAAATCCACACATACTTGAAATCTTAAAATCCTACATATTGGATTTCTGTTGAAGAAACACTAGTTTTTTTTACACACACATGCTTTAATTTTTTTGAAATGAAGCCTAATTCAAGTGGAGAAAACAGTTCAAAGCATATTTATTGATTCCTAAACTAAAAATCAAACCTACAAACAGTTAAACTGAAAGCAAGAGCAAAACTATTCAACTGTTAATTTAGCTATCGTTTCACATAATGGACCTATGATTTAAAATACAGCTAATTGGAATGGTTTTATTCACATTTATTATAAACATAAGTTATTTTTCAAAGCTCAGACTTTGCTTTAAATTTTTGAGAACAAATATTTTGTTAAATGTTCTTGATTTGCTTGCTGCTTTTATATTTCAGGAGCATAAATGACAGGTATGATTATGCATATACATAAATCATTAAAAACATATTTTTCAACATTCTTTTTAAAACTTAATATATTCATATCAAAATATTTTTAAATAAAACCTAGATCCATAAGAACAGAAAAACACAATCTTTGAAACATTAATAAATTTCTCATTATTTAGAAAAACTGATTTAAAATTTGACAAATAATTTTCCAGATAGATCACATCAAATAAATCAGTGTTTGTTTGTCACTCAATGGTCACTTTTTGGAGATGAGGGTTAATTAGACAGGTACCTACAATTTAAAGTGGATTCCAAACCATTACAAACATCCAAGCCCAAAGCTGAACACAAAAACTGAACCAAATAAGTGAAACAGCAATATCAATTTCTAATATTATTGCAGAAAAATAATAAAAACTAATAATTAAGCAAATCAAACAAAAAGATATTAGTAATTGAAATAAATTTGTTATAATAAGATACAAGAGCAAAACTATTTGACTAGCATTGCACAAGAGCTTATTTAGTTTATAACATGAAGTCAGTTCAAACTTTTACAGTAGTAATGTTTTTATAAATAATTTAATAAGATTTTGCATGATTTCATTTTAAAAAAATAAAGTATTTACAAACCTTCAATTCAACAAGTTCTTCTTCATCAATACAAGTATCCACTACATAGAGAAATATTGGAGGTAAACACTGCTGCCTCTAAAATAAAATGAAAACACTCTTATTATATTGCATCAATTTCCTTCATAGAACAATAGTAATGGTGCAAATTCTATAAACAAAGAAATTTGGTGCAAATTCTGGCAAATTGACAAATTCTTTCCCACTGTTACTCAGTACATATTTGACAAATAGAACTTTAAAAACTGAAATATGTAAGATAATAATGCAGGATTAAAGAAATTCACGGCCCAATTCGCTAAAATAACTAAGCATGAACATTAAAGTCATTATTATAACACCATAGAAAATTATTTGAAGAGTAAACTTCAAAAGTATAATATTAGCAAAATAATCACAAAATAATAGGTGAGTCCAAAATGCTTATCATTTTGTTGCACGAAATCAAAAATAAGTATTAAAACTATGTATCGTTAAAAAAACAAATTCATTGAAGCAACAGCAATTCTATATTTAGTGCATAGGTAAATATTTTTGTTATTACATGGCAAAAAAATCTTGTTCGGCATAATTTTTTCCTTGGTTGATGGGATTTCACACAAGAACCAAAAAACATAAGATAAGTGAGAATAACTTTAATATTTGGGAATATTGTATAAAAACTCAGTTTTGAGAAAAAGATAAAAAAAATTTTTTTTAATAAGCTTAAGATAGTTTTATTTAAAAAAAAATTATTAAACAAAACAAAGCGCTGAAAAATTATACGTATATATATATATATATATATATAAGTTATTTATCATAATTTTAATCATAAATAATGTAATTTCAAGTACTTTTATTTATTTACTTATTAGAGGATGGTTTCATGGTAAATTTAGTAATAAAATTAATTGGTAAAATTAGTAGGTTTATACTAATTTTATACATTTATAAATTATTTATTACATTTATAAATTATTATTTATAATACAAATATTATAAAATATCTAAAGAAACACTGTTACTATTTATAGCTTGCTCGACAGAAAATCATTTGATTTACTTTTACTTGAAATGTAAAGCACTTTTTAAAAAACATTGTGTTATTGAGGAGGAATTAACAGCTGAATAGTAAACCTAAGCCAATGTGAATAACATCAGTTCTTACAATTATTTTTAAATACTGATCAGCACAAAATATATACTTCAAGATCTTTATACAATATCTAATTCAATTAAAAACATAAAATAAGATTCATATAACTCATATAAAATTAATGATTACTAAATCTATTATATCAGAAAATTTTCTTCATGTTCTAAATTAAAAAACATACTAACTCAATTTTATACCACTTAATGCAAGTGATTGCAACACAAAAATTTAAAGAAATCAAATTTCTCAGTTTAATTTTAAACTTAGAATTTATAATCTATTTTTTCAAACTTCCAAATAAAAACTGAACATAAATTCAACTTTAAATATGTTAGCTGAAAATTTAAACCTACAATTTCATAAACAAATTACAAACTTAGTTTTCAAAAATCAACATTAATAATTATCTAACTTTAATAGTAAAATGTGTTATTTTAAAATTCAAAAGTTACACAAATAAAATATTGATTAAGCAACAAAACAGGCTCTTTAAGATGACTGAATCATATGTCATTATTTTGAAATAATAAAACTTGCGTTTAAATCAGCTTAAAGGTGCTGTCATCCTAATTTAATTAATATTTTATAAGGAGAAAGGATAATAGCAATTATTTTCTTTCCATATCAGAAATTATCTTATAATCACAGTAATTTGCCATGGATTTGTTAATAAAATCAAAATTTGCCTTAGTAACAAACCCATTTTAACACAGTATTTTGTTTGATACTCACCAAATAAAAGATGTCAATATATTCATTCTATATATAAATCTACACATCAAATGAATTTCAAAAATAGTGCAAATATTTTATAAATAAAAAATTAAATACTATGTTAAACAAATGATTTTAACATAATGCCCACCCACCCACCAACGTTTTGTTAACAATTAAATGAAAAAAATAGATTTTCAAACTGTACATTGGATACATTTCTTTTGTATTGCACACACTTTGTTTTTCACCTCACATTAAGCCGTTTGTCACCATTTTTCATTTGCCTTCTCTATACTTTTGGTTTAGAATCTGCTGTATAAAATATATTTTCACTTCCACTTGACAATACGCAAACTTGAATATTTTCTGAACGAAATAGCTCGGGTTAAGACAAAATGTGAAATGATGATAGCCAAAAGCAACTAATATCTTTCAGAGAAACCAAATTTGTTCTTGGACGTAAATGGACAAGGATGATTATAACTTAAATAAGTCAGATGAGTTATGGCAGCATCTGTAATTTATTTTATAAAAAATACATGGAATTTCTTTCTAAACTTTATTGCAAGCTTTTCTGAAGCAGAATGCTTTTTTATCAGATTATATGTGGCAGCATATAAAATGAACAACAAAATTTGAAATTTTTTTAATACATAATCTGCTAATTATAAAAGGAAAATGAAAAAGCTCAAATTTTTAAAAAACGGATGCCAATATAGCTGCAATATGCAAGCAATTTAAATACCAGTTCAAAAGTGAAAATTTATTATCATAATTCAAGACAAAAGAAAATATTGCATATTTAGTCAACAGCAATTTATGGAAATATTTATATTAAGGAAGATAATTAGTGAATCAACAATTAAATCTTAAACATTCATTAAAATTAATATTTTAATGTAATTTAAATACTAATCTTTTTTTTCAATATTTTGGATAGTAAAAAAAAAAAAAATTAAGGGCATTAGATAAAACAAGAATTAAAAAAATGAATAAATTCAATTAATCTAATATATTAAATGATGTAGAACATTTAAATTTCAATATATATTTGAAATTTTTATCAAACAGAAATGCATGACAACATGTATATGAACATTAATGGAATATATACATGAATAGACAAGTGAAAATATAAAAAATACATATTTTTAAAAAAATATATTTAAAACTTTTATACTCAATATTTCAGTTCCATTTAATATAAAGTTGACTTACTGTTATTGTATACTCAATAGTAGAAAACTGGGGAATCAATTCAGCAGGTTGGTGATGTTCAGATATTGATGCATATTGTGGCGGAAACTATTTAGAAATAATTTTAAAAATCAGTCACAAGAGAACACTGATTTAATTGAAAATTTTACAAATATTTGTAGGCTACTTACTTGATTACGCTGAAAGCAAAAATTGCACACCCATAGTTTAGCTCTGTAGTCTACTTGGCTAAAAGTATTGAGAAATCTTTTATTATAATAAAGTATCTTTTTTAAATAGTTTTCAATAATGTTTAATAGAATTTCTATTGGAAGTAAAAATTTGCAATTTATCAAATTACAAATTTCAAGCAAAATTTGGTAAATAGCAAATAAATATTAATTTAAGCAATTCAAATTCAACAAAATCTATGAAAAACATTTTATGCAAAGAAAAAAATAGTTCACAGTAAAACTTGACTGTTGTAATTTTGTCTATAATAAACATGTACATGATATTTTTTACCTACGCAAGTCCTATTTACTCCATATATTCTTCACTCGCAATATTTAAATAGGATATTGCAAAAATTCTATTTCAGTTACATGCAACCCATCAAGGTATTATAATAATAAATCCCATATTGTATTAAAACGAGTGATAAGTAATTAAATATAAAAAAAGTAAAGTAAATAAACTATAAGACACTGGAGTTGTATGAACATGTCATTTGCTGTTTTTGCATATGTCTTCTTTGACAAACTTGCAAGTGTGTACTATTAGTAGCAATTAAATACAACAAATTAATAATTCAGATAGAATATAGCAATGCCAGCTCGGCAAAATAATAAAGTTCGAAACGTATTAGCAACATAAAAACAGTTTTGCAGTATGCCGGTAAGACATAGCAAAAGAATGAATTTTAAGAAAATAATGCAAGTATTTTAAATGAATGATAAATATGGTGATAAGAAAAATTATATAGAACAATAGTAAACTAAGAACTTAAAAGCACTGGATACATAAGTTTAGTTTGTACTGGGATAACAGATAGTCTTTAAGCACTGAACTGAATGTAAATTTAAATTGTTTAAAATTAAGTTTTCTGATCAATTGCCAAACAAATAAAAGAGCACTGACAACAAAAGATATCTTTAACAAACAATTGCTTGATAGTGATAAGGAAATGAAAATATTACTCTTTGAGGATATTTGCACATTTTACAATCAGATTAAATTTGGCACTAAAATATCACAACTCAGCAGGATTTTCAATTTTCTCAAACTAAATTATGATTTTGCAGTTTTTCTTATTAAGATGACCAACTAATTAAAACCAGAGGTTTCATAAAAGTATGTTATTCAGATTATTGATTTAACCTCACTGCCTAGTTGTTTCCAGTTGTCATTGTTTTCATACTGATATTTTCTAAAGTAGAACAGCTAGTCATTTAATTAAACTTAATTTTAGTAAAAATGTTATTGATTTACAGCCCAGTTGTTAATAGCTGCTTCATATTATATATAATATAGTTATTAATTGAAAATAATTTTAAAAAATCAATTATGTATACTTTATTGATTAGATAGGAACAATATGATTTTTAAAGTTACATATTATAAAACAAATATAAAATATTTTTTTTAAAATTTGGGAAACTAGTTTCTAGTTATTATTTTTGTAATGTTTCTATAGTAAGTAATTACAATGATGAAATATTTAAAATTTGAAATTGAAATTAGCACAAGATTGTGGTATTCAAAATTTGAGTATAAGTGCAACCAGGATTTTGAAAACTGGACATTGTGCAAAGGATACATCTTGATTTCCCAAGTGATCAGGATGAAATTAACAAGTTTATTGCCAAGCTACTATCACTCACGCACAATTCGTGGCTTTCATATCTCAGCGATTATTTTCAATATAAAATTAAACGGCTGTCCATAAGATTTTCGCCACATAATTTCCACAAGATAAGATCTAGATGGTTACCACCGTATCACTTTGCTTTTTATTTTACCACTTAATTGAGCTCCACAATCTTTCAACATTTTGAGTGTAAATACCTGTTACTGGATCAATAAAATTAAAACGAGATTCACAGTTAAATGGCTGTAAGCAGCCTTTTCAAGCTCATCCGTTTTGTAGGCTCGCCAATAATCCAAATGAATTGTCAATCTTTCCATTACATAGTCTACCACTGTTTATATTAGTGGGCTAGCTTCTTGTGATTCAGAAGGTGAACAAGAAAACACTTATTGCCTTCATGATAGTATAACCCACTAAATATCCATTGTTGTAAAACTACTCTGCCAGGAGTTGTTTCTTTCTTTCTTTTTTTGGTGCATGAACAAATTTTTGTCAATTTCTACTATTTTTCTAGGACCATCAATTTGTCCTTTCAGTTTTCCTAATGAATTAAGAGGACAAACCTCCCTTGTATACTTGTTTCAGTCAATCCTAATATATTGACAAATGGTTAGCTGTTTATTGCACCACTTGATCAATGTTAATTCCACTACTCAGTAGTATATGAAACAGAACTGTTAAGAATGGTATTCTAGAATCACAAAACCAAGTGTCGGATCGAAAGTTTTTTTTGTTGGCAGTTTTTCATAATGCACCTCCACATGCTTTGCTTAACATATAATTTCATTTTGTGTCCATTTACACATATTTTATTGCGAGGGAGTACATCTTTTTCCAGGAAAAATGAAACCGTCTTCTTTACTCCTCGGTAAATTAAAAATTGTCAACAAATTTAAATTGAAATAAATACAACTTCATGCAGTTTGAATGCAAACCAAAAGTTAAAGTCTATATAGTTGCTCCTAAGTTTTGGCTGCTTTTTACATAATTTGGTGATTTATCCTGGCTACCATTGCAAATCAAGATGTACTGTGCAAAGTGACATAATTTAGGTTTGCAAGATAACAGTGCTTCACTTGATGCAAAAATTAGAAATTGTGCCAAACCTGTACCAACTCATAAGGTTTCATTAACTATGTCAATATTTTGCTTGATCCATAACATATACATTAGTTATATAATTGATTGCTCAGTAGCACACACATTAAACATCTCACACATTAACACTACTGGGCAAAAGTCAACAACCAAGCAATTAAATCAATAGTGAGAAAACCACTGATTTTTACAATAACTTATCTTTTTAATCAAGGAGGCAGTGGAGCACACTTTAATAAAATATATCATATGCAACACTATCAAGCAGGGTGTTAACAATCAAGTAATAAAGTTAAATCAATAATGTAAACATGAATTTTTAAACAAACAGTGCACTCTTTTAAAATCACATTTTATGTATTGTTAGGGAAAAGATACATTTCTTAAAAAAAGAATGGGAAAAACAATATTGATATTACGAAAATAGATGAACTAGAGAAAAATGCTTAATTAGTTTATACACTTTTATATATTACTAGAAAGCTGTATCTTTTCTTATTTTCTAACACTTAAAAAATATGTTTCGATAATGTTAGTTTGCAGTATATTAAAAAAATTACTGTAAATCTAATTGATGGTGCAATTGTAAAAAGAGGGAAACAGTTGATTGTTCACAATCACAGAAAATCAGTATTAACAAATCTTACAGAACTTTATCTCGATATCACAAACATTCCCAATATTTATTTAAAGCTTTAGATAGACTTAAACATGTATGCACGGAAAATCAAATTAAAAGTTTTTCCAGCATAGTATTCTTTAGAACAGGGGTTGTCAAACTTTTTTGATCATCACCCTCTATTTAATTTTTCAAAATCTCCATAATCCCCCACAAAGGTATTTTCCATGTAATTAAAATAAAACTATATATTAGTCTAAATATTTAATAAATCAGAAACAGTAAGTAAAGAAGCAACAGATTTTTTACTTCTTAATGAGATGAGTGTGACTGGTGTTTCTTGGCAAGGTTAGCTATATTGGGTTAGGTATTAGTCAATTTTAACCGTAAATCCCCTAGAAGCTCCACATTTAATTTATTTATGTTTTTAGTTAAAATTGAATTAACGTGACTGAAATCGGCTTCAACCACATACGAACTCGGAAACGCCAGCATAAATGGCTGAGCCATTTTGTAAAGTTTCACATATTTTTGCTTTATATTTATATTAGTCCAAAATTTGTGTATTGTCAAATTTTTAATAAGCGTTTTTGCTTCAAGATTGGACAATAGTTCAGCAACCTCATCTTCTAAATAAACTTAATTTTACTTGGAAACCTAACAATATTGTCAGAGCTTGGATAATTGTTACATCTATTCCTTGCAGCTTTGTTTGAACATCATTAAATTTTCCAAATAAGTCTGCTAAACAAAAAATATGGTTCTTATTGTTTTGTAGTTCATTGCTTAGAACAGGATTTATTTCGTTCAGAAATTCTGTTGTGGAGTCAATTAAATTGACGAGCCATTGCAAGCATACACCTCTAGACAACCATCTAACCTCAGTGTGCAGAAGTAATTGGTTAAATAACTCATTGTTTACCTCACAAAGTTTGGCAAATAATCTTGATTTAAGAGGTTGAGCTTTAATTTGATTAATTGATTTAATACAAAACTGTTTTTAGCTCTGAAACTACTGTGTTTTCTATTTCTTCGGCCATTTCGCCAATGTGCCATTTTACAGAAATTGCACTTAATAGCAAAGACTTTAAAACATTGATAGTCTTTTTGCATCACATTCTCAATGACGTCTTTAATTGCCGGTACTACAATTTCTTCTGCGATTGTGTGGAGTTTTCCACTCTTTGCTATATTAAGCGAAATCTTTTACGAAGCAATTAATCCTCCTTCATTTTCAATTTCAGTAGACTGTTTCATAAACTCTATTAGAGTTAGTCGACATGTGAATTTTTCTTTGAGTTTTTTGAAAAATTCTAATTCTTCATTTTTTTTTTTTTTTTTATCTGAATGAAGCCTTTCAAGATGATCTTTCATTTTTGATGATTTCATGTATTCATTTCCAAAAGCTTTTTCGCATATAAGACACATATGAATAGTTTCATTTGTTGGTGAACAAATAAATCCAAATTTTAAGTAATCCAATTAATAATACCGACATTTCTTTTTAGATACTGAAGCTGTCATTTTTAAATTAGGGTTCTGTAAATAAGTTAAAATTAAGTTGGTATATTATACTAATCCACATTATTAAAGTTTACATTTTCACAAGTAACAATTAAAATTGATATCAAAACTAAACGAAGTTTTATAGAAACAATAACTAATTATACAATGGTAGATATAATAGTAGTAATAATGACACTACAAGCATTTAATACTGATCACAGTTCACAAAGATAGCTGAAAATGCATGATATTTGCGTTTGTCGCATCCAGTGTAGAATTGGACAAGCGCACATATGCAAGACTCGTATGGTTTGCGATGGAGACAAATGGCGAACCAACGACACGATGTGTAACTGCCGTATAAAAAAGAAAAAAATTAAAAGAACCTAAACCACACACATAAGAAAGAAAACAGAGTACTGAAGATTCCCTTAGAGCTTAATGCATAGAAAGCCAACAGCAGTGTCGTCGCTCGCCAAGTCTGCACCAAAGGCTCCTAATTGGTTGATGGGTTCGCCAGAAAGAGACACAGATAAACCTCAATCGCTCTTCTGGCTACATACTATGAGCCGTGCAAATTACAAACTGGTCACAAGGTCAAGTTGTGACATCACGGTATACATACGAAAACCCATAAGGAAAAAGGGGCAGATTGTTTTTTGATTTATTATTTTATTTTCTATAAAGAATATAATATTAAGTCAATTATAAAAATATTTTAAATTTTTACGCACGCAGTTAGATATGTGTGATTTGCGTATTAAGAACTGTTTTTCCTTCGAGTCCCAATAGACTCCCATTCGACCCATTGGATCAGATAGACCCCTATTGTTGTTAAATAGACCCCTAAGGGTCTATATAGACCACTTTGGCAG
The DNA here is from genome assembly GCA_026290005.1 of Latrodectus geometricus. Taxonomy (NCBI): domain Eukaryota; kingdom Metazoa; phylum Arthropoda; class Arachnida; order Araneae; family Theridiidae; genus Latrodectus; species Latrodectus geometricus. Next base: position 210,338 of record JAPDSC010120568.1, on the reverse strand, counting down.
CCCCTGCTTTAGAATAAAACAAAATTTTATTCTTCCTTTTGATAGATGTTCTTATAATCTATTTTTTGAAAAAGTAGTTTTATATACAAAAAATTTCTTATTAAAAATTTAATATTAATTATCCAAGAAACACAATAAATAGTTTCTCAGATGAATGAAAGAGGAGTGTATATAACACTAAATTCTTTAGAAATAATATTTATAAATACTTTTTCAAGTCATTACAATATCCTTATGGACAAATTTCACATCAATACATGAGATTTGACCTTAGCTAACAAAAATACTAAATAAAATATTTCTTATGCAGCTAAACAATCAAAATTAATGATTTAACTTACCAATATAATTTTACTACTGTTGTATATTTACTTCTTTTGGCATAACAAAAATGATATACATTCTATAAAAAATCATAAATATATTTCTTTCACTATATGAATATCAGACTGTTTAGTAAAATTTCCATTGACATTCTATCAAATTATAAGATCAGAAGCTTAAATTTAGAGCATCTTTACACAGATTTAATTTTTTAATGCCTTTTTATAAGGATTACTTAAGTCAAATAAATCTTCATATTGAAAGTCAAAGCATCAATCGTTTAATTGCTAATTAGGATGTGTACTCAGCCAGTAAATTAATTCAACAATGAAGTAATATATATTTTTCAATACTTTATCAGAAATTCAATTTTTATAAAAAAATGTAGTTTGATAACTAGTTTAATGACTAAAAATTTGTTATTCTATAAGCAAATGTTTTTTTTTCTGAATTAAAATGCAAAACAAATATTAATACTAATACACAGATTTATTGAATTAAAAACTATCAAAAAATTTTCTGCAAACATTTTCAAACTCAAAGGCATAAAAAAAAACCACAGGACAAATAGTAACAAGATGCATAATGGCTTTTTTTTATGAGATTTACAAGATAATTTCATTTGCTTTTGACAGCATTATGAGAGTGCTCATTTAATACTACCTGCAACAACATCCTTTAGCAATGATATTTGGATCTTGAATTGTTATTTTAAGAATAAAAAAAGATAAATTAATATGTCTAGCCAAAATCAACCTACATTTAGCAATTAATTGCTTCAGATGAATTTATTTTGAAATAGTAAAAAATATCCAAATTTTACCACTTTTGGCTATGCCTTGCCTAGAAGAGTTGTGACCATAATGTTCCTTTTAGTTGTGAACATAAAATTCCATTAAACATGATTATTCTAGATAAAAAATAATCATGTTTAATGGAATTAAATTAAACTAAAAATAAGGAATAAGAAAATAAAATTATTTATTAAAAGTAAAAAACCACAATCTTAAAAACAATAATTAACTGATAATACATTTAATAGTATGTAATAAGTCTGACTTTTTTTCCAGATATTTTAATAATAAGTATTACATTATCTAAACATACCATAGAGGATTCAAAACTGCACGACAAGTTTGACGACTACATACAACTGGTTCATATTGTATAAATGGTAAGTCTGGTCTTTCTTTTAAAGGCGTAAATAAACAAGATAGTGGCACTACAAGACGAGTTGCTTCTAATCTACTAGAAGGCCAAACATTCCATGTAAAACGTGTACCATCTCTATCTTCATTTTGTTGAATGAAATCTTGATACGTCTGATAAGTAGCCATCTGAAAAAAAAAAAAAGACATTTAACAAAATTTGAAAGTTTAAATATAAAAAACATTAAGAAAATAACAATAAAAAAATTTAAGTTGTAAAAACACACAGCTTCACATACACAAAGGAAACTAAAATATTTAAGATTCAAAAAGTTTGCCCTGTTTTCAAAAATATATTCTGGTCCACAATGTACACTTTAAAAGATCCAGTATATCCTTGAATTTCTGAATTTTGCTAGGTTTACCATAATTTAAAACTATTTATGTCAATTATTTGTTTCTAGAGAACTTTTCTGTTACTAGTACTGAATTCAAAAATATTTGCAAATAGTAAATTCAGTATATAAAAATAATCTCTAAATATCCATGATAAAATCCTAGTAAAATGAACTTTACATAGCATTCTGGTAAGTAAAATTAATATATCAGCATTTTGACAAATTTAGTAAAAATTAGTAAATTTAGCAATTTGTGACAAGTCTGATCAAAATAACAGACAAGAATTTCCTCATATCATCCTCAAACAATATAGTATGGGTTTCTCAAAAGGAAACAATTTAATTTCAATAAAATATTAAGGCAACAAAATTGTCTTTAACAAATATTACCTTTGGATATTTCATAAATATTAGATAATATAACTCATTTACAAGGTTTAGAAATGCAATGTAGCTGAGAATAAATTTCATTAATTAAATTCCTTAATAAAAGAATTAAGTTAGAATCAGAACTCTCTATGATCAAGTTTTGGTTAAAATTCACTCAACAGTTTTCCCCCCCCCTTCTCCTAAGCAAGAGCAAAATCTAGTTTAAAATTAATTCTTAATCACCACAACTACAGTTCAGCTGGGATTGAAAACCATAAGTTGTTAAAATGAAGGCCAGAGTTCATCCATTTACCTTATCAATCTTTAACAAGGCAGTACTTTTTTTTAAAAAAATTTAAGATACCCAATTAAGTTTTCAAAACTTTGCTTTAAAACATTTTCTACACATAACAGAACAGCAATAGTGACATTTATGTAATTAACTCTTCAATATATATTTCATATTTAAAAAAGATTTTACAGGAATCTCATCATAAAATGTTACAGCAAAAGTAAATTTTTTTACTAAAAACTTAATTTAGCAAAACTAAATTATCAGTGTAATACGAATAAAAGAAAATTAGACATTTCAATTTTATTTTTTCATTCAGTTACATTTCAGTTCTTTTAATGATAAACCTACTGCACATTTTTATTGACATTAACAATATTTTCCTATTGGATATTTGACAATATTATTTTTGATGCAAACATAACAATTAATTCACACTATTTCCTATTAAATTGTTAACTTTACACTAAGATTTAAACTTTTCATTAAAGAGAAAGAAAAATAGAAAAGAATAAAATCATATTCGATTGCTAAAGTTTATATCTAAAATTACCTGTAGTTCTATTATGGTTTCGGAATTCCAAATTAAAATTCAAGCTAACATTAAAATGAATTACATTAAATAAAAATTCTAATAGTAATAATAGAATTTAACTCTATTTATAATCGTTGAATAAAATAGATATATTCTATAAACGATAAAATAACAAATAAAAACAAACCTTAGTTTAAATAAATAATCCAGCGAAAGACAGACACGGTTTTAAAGCCACGTCTGATTTACTAAATATTTTCGGTGTAGAGACGATTGTTTCGCATCTACTGTATTATTGCCAGATGCATTTAGTTGTCAAAAAAATGTTCTGCTAGTATAAATTTTTTAGCATTTAAATAAAATCTTCTGCTATTACTTAAAATGTAAAAAGATATTTTAGTTACTAATATATTTTGAGGATATAATACGTGTGAGTGTAAAATATTTAAATTTTAATTTCTTTGTTTTTTAACTTTAACTGAATGTAACTTGTGTTTTGATACGATTGATATCAACAAGATGATGTTAATTGGTTCTTCCACTTTGTCAAGTTATCCGAAATTTCAGTAAGTGAAGTAATCGGCTTATAATTGGTTTCAGAGTTCTGTAGTCCAATCAATGGGGTAAATAAACTGCAATTAATTTCGTTAATTTTCTTTATTACATTTTTTAATTCCGCTTAAATGAATAGTCATCAAATTTAAATTATTAAAATAATTATGTGATAAATAGATTTCACATTCATTTCGATAAAAGTATAAGTATGAAATGAGATCTTTTGTTTTATATTATGAAACATGGTTATTTTTTAATGCATTTCTCTTTTTTTTCAGATATAAGCTTAATCTAGTTAAGAAGAATTGGATTTGCTATGTTTTTTCTTTCAAGGCAAATTAATCTGAGTAATGAGAAAAGTAATTTCATATTGCAATTTTTGTAGTCTATTTTCATTTAGGACTTATTTCTAATAATTTTGAAATTGAAAATTTGGATTAAGTTGTCTGATATAGAATTTAAAAGAATAGGGAATTATTCTAGCATAATTTATTTTTACTTCAACTTTTGAACTGCTTTTGTACCTAAGTTCTGAACATTTACTACTAAAGATTCAATAAAAGATCTCTGAAACTAGATGTTTTTACCAACATGAAAATCTCCTAACAATATATAATAGAAATATTATTCATCATTGTAATTAATAATTATTTATATCATAAATAAAATTTTGGATACATAAAAATAAATTCTACAAAAAACTTTTTACCAAGACAGTTCCATAAGTACAAGTTTTCCCTTATTTTTTTTGGATACGTAAAAATTGCAACTTTTTTCCTAAGTTGGTTGATCTGTCAAAATGAAAATTAATTTTAGTCCATCACTAGCCACCTTTAAGTCATTTTTATAACTTATATTTTAGAAGTCATTTAGAACATTTTTTATGCACATTAACTAAGCATTGTTTTTCAATTACTGAAGACTGATCTGTCATCAAATGATTCATATGATTTCACAAATTTACTTCCCCTCAATAATGCCTTGCGAATTCAATTTTACTGGAATGTTTATAATAGATAATTCTGAAGAGTTAATAGAAGCTGTATATGTGTCATTTGAAATATAAATAAGTAATAAAATTAGTTTATATCCTTATATTTATTTTTCTGCTTTACATACATTTGAATATTACAGTTTAAAATGCTTTTAATTATTTCTGTCTTTATGATGATTGCTGATGTAAAATAGTTTATTAAAGAATTGGAACCATTCCTGAATATTTACTTAACTATAAGCATTATCGTAGATATATAGTTTCTCTATTTACTCTTTATATAAGTTTGAAGCTGTCCATTTGCTTTTTTATTTGAACATTCACATTAACCACAAACATTACAGCTTCTATTAATTCTTACTAGTTATCATATACAATTAATTGAAACATTATGGCAATACAACACAGGTATTCTTATTTAACTAAGTTATTGTTGTGTGGTATGAATAAAAACATTCAAATGTTTGCAATTATTTTTAAGGATACTAATAATTTCATGTTTTTTCATTTAATTGATGAAATAATTTTGTTATTTTTTAATTGTTGAAATTTCCTTAATTTTTAAGACTTAAGTTTTTGAAAATTTAATTCTTGATTTTTTATTTTAATATATCTGTTATTGAATATGATTAGTTACTAATCATTTAAAAATAATAGAATATTTATATCTCCTAAATGGAGATATAAATATTCTATTATTTTTAAATAGTTTTTTTCTTTCCCAATTTTAAACATGTATGCAAAATTATTGACAAGTTATTCTTAATAAACAAATCACATGGTCAAATACCTATATGATGTATTCCTTACTTAAGCAAATCAACTGGGATAATTAATAGAGTAATACTACTTATAAGAAATATTTATTAGCCGCCAAAGTATTTTAAAAAGAAATCAATCAACTCAAATAAAGGGCTTGATTGATTCACCATTATCATTTCACTGTTGTTAAAAAAGAGTATATCATCCTTTTCATTCTAAACTACAAAAACACACATGATTTTAAGCTTTGATTTTGAATATTATAGATATTCCATTACCATTAAGTTAACTTTACATATTTTTGTTGTTGTTACTTTTGACACTTGGTAGGTCCAAGCTCGTCCGCCAGGGACTGGGTGATTGAAGACAGATAGAGCATCTTCAGCTTTTGAACAGGTCACCCCCCTCCTCATTCTTTATATTTCTTCATGTTCTCACCCTAATTTTTCTTGTCTTTAGATCTGTTGATCATTGTCTAGCTTTTTGGATTTTTTTGAAAAATTGTTATTAATACAGAAGTATTACTTTCCAGTTGATAACTTGTAAGAAACTTTCGAGGCTTTTAAGCGTAGTATCATTGTGCAAATCCCTAGCAGTAAAGGCTCTTATTTGGATTTATTAAAAGAATTGATAAAAAACAGTAAAATTCTAGTATATAATGTGTTTGAAGCAATTTTCAAAAATATTTCAATATCAGAATCTCAAGATACCAAAACACAAAATATCTAAAAAGCAATATCTTACAAAATCAACAACAGTTCATGATAAAATCTCAATATTTAAATCATGCTTAATCTCCAACTTTAATATCATAATTTTATACTATTTTAGATTTCAGGTGTCGAAATTTTAAATATTTTATTATGTTTACTCTTACTAAATAACTACTTATTTTACAAATGCCATGTACAACAAATATTTCTTACATCATCAGTACATGAGCTTTCTAATATTGGTCTTGACAGTACATTAATAATACTTAGAGCTGCTCACACATTTAAATGATTAGCAATTATAGGTTCACCATATCGCAAAAAGTCCAGGCAGGGGAATCAGACACACCAATATGGAAAAGTTGACATCTCAAACAATCATGTCTAGTTAAAAATCTAAAACATATCACAAACATGTCTCTTTTAGAGATCAGGGTTACAGCATGGGCTATAAATAACATATTAAAAATTGCTCAGCTTTTGCCCTTAGAACCACCCCCAGCTTTTGATTTAAAAATTTGCTTGAAAGGCATATTTGTTAAAAGTTTTAGGATGTGAAATGTCACCTTCCTTGTAGGTCACAAGGCTACCAAGGTTCCTTTCTGTGAACAATATAATTGATTAGTGTTACCTAGTTTGTTTATCTTTGTAATATTTTTGTGACAAATGCTATTATTTGTAAGCCATCCCTTTTCTGGTCTGATGCAGTTTTAATTGTTATTTTTACAAATTTAAATCAACTTAAACATTTTAACATTAAAGATTTCATTACTTCTGCCCATATAAATTTATTTAAAGAAACATTGTTATTGGTTAAAAAGTATTCATAAAAATATATAGATCAAATATAGAGCTTTTAAATATTTCTATACTGCTGCCTATATAAATTCATTTGAAGTGACATTGGTATTGGTTGAAAAGTATTCATAAAAGCATTCAGACAGATTTAATAGTATTTGGATAAATCTATGTGGAGATCTTAGTAGATTAGGTATGTGAATGTTGAAAGTGTAATTTGTAAATTGGAATTGTATGTATAAAAAATCTTAATTCACTGCAGTTGGAAAAAGTTATAAAATATATAGACAAAAATATTTTCTCATTTCTGCTATTATACATGTTTACTTCAGAGGCCACTTAGCAAGATAAAGATAACAGTACTATATATATGAATCTATTGTAAAATTAATGTATAAATGCAATTTAATATAGATTTTAATAGATTTATTGCAGTGATCATCATAATTATTGTATATTCTGTCCCCATAAAATATTTTAAGTATGAAACAAGTACTTCTATGAAATATTCTTTGTTTTGAATTTAAACTTACTTACCATGTAAAAATATTTACTATAATTTTGTTTTCATATATAATACATTTGTGTCCTTGCTCAAATGAACAAAAATTTTAGATTTGCCTTCAAACTGTAATGGATATCTTTTTATATTTCACATTAGATATGTTCTGTATTTGTTTTTAAATAAAATGTAAGCTATATTGGTGTATTTTGTTTCCATTGTCACTGAACAATGGACCAAAGTGGAAATTCACCTGAAACTTTTAATTAATTTTAAAACATGGATGGCCAAGACGTCGACCGCGAAGTCATTTTAAATAGTCCATGCGATTATCCCAATAATGACCTTGGATATTAACAATTTAATTTATGACTTATGACATAGAATCAATGAATTATTTAAAATAAAAATTTACTACTGTCTACGCTTTAAAACCCAAAACAAACTGTGCAAAGATTTAATATTTAAAGATTTATGATTAAAGGTTTACGAGTTAAAACCTAAAATGGACATGATGAGCACAATTTAAACATTCAAAGAAACTATAGAAAGGTATGCATCTCAATTAAGAAAACATGAACTGAGAAACTTCAAAAACATGGAGGAAGAGTGCATCCATAATTCAAAACGAGACTTTGAAGATTTCGCTTAACACTTACTTGTTTTGTTTGAAGAATTTGAATGAAGATTTGCTGACTTAATTAGGTTGAAATGAATAAATTTTATGGTATTTCCATTTAATGAAAATGTCAAAGTTGATGGACAATGTCACAATTAAAATGTCAACATTGATGGACAACATATCTGAAAAAATAGGATATTTAATAGATATCACATCAGTCACGGTTGAGGAAGAAATTATTCAATTAAGATGCTATTTCTTAAATCCAGAGCATATTTAGCGATACTGATTTTTGGAAATTAATTTCTAAGGAAACATTTCCAGATATTTACAAATTGATTTTGTATTTCATATCATACTTTGGATTAAGGTATCTTTGAGAATCTGCTTTTTCAACTATGAACAAAAAACAAACATTGGTCACATTTAACAGATGACCATTTAATTTCGTGTTTATGCATTGCAATAAGCTTGTACCAGCCACAATATGATAAGCTTGTCGCAGATATACAGTGCCAAATTTCCACTAAACGAAGTGAATAGTATGGTCATTTTTTGATAAATGAATAATTTGATTATTTTTGTCAGTAAATTTTTATTTTGTAAATATTAATTTTTTTTTTTTTTTTTTTAGAAAAATTACACAAATTACCATTTTTTCTTGTTACCGAAAATAAATATGTACGTTAATTTAGCTCTGCCATTGGTAGACCGCCTTTGATTTTTTAAATGTGGAGTAGACCCCGGATACCAAAAGTTTGGCACCCCCTGATCTAAAAAATAGGAAAAACTTGTTTAAATTGTAGAATAACATATACATTTTTATATTATGGAATATTATAATTTTTAAAAAAATTAATTTAATCTAATCTCAAGTATTTCAAATACATATATTTGTGTATTTCTAAGGTATAATTTAAATGAAATTAATTTTTAATGAGTTTTGGTTTGATAATCAATTAAAATTCTGTTTGTTATGAAGAAGTACAGTTTTTATAAACCAACATAACATATTCATATTATAAAAAGCTTGATTGAATTATAATTTTTCTTGCACTGCTGGGCATGCAGGTTATTTTTTTAAAAATGTTTCAGATCCTAAAGAAATGTGTTAATTCAAAACTACTATTATATAGGATTTTAATCTAGGATTATAAAATGTTAAAAATCACTGCTATATTTGTTGAACTGTCAGTTGAATACTATATTGCAATTTTCTAAAATTAATGTTTTAAAAAATTACAATATCATTATAGTGTAAAGAGCATTATAATTTTTTAAAAACTTCATAATGAACTTCATAGAATCTGCAAAAACTTGATATATATTTAATGATGGATGGCATATCAGTTATAAAAAAAAATCTATGAAATTACAACAATTATAAATATTTATTCTTTTTATATTTTTTAAAATGTTATTCTAGTGTTAAATTTCTGTTTTTTAACGATAAATTATTTTGTCAATATTCTTTTATTTTGCTTCCATATATAGTTGAATCAAAAAAAGTCTGCAAAAGGGAATAATTATATTTAAAATCTTTTTTCCCTTATAAAATTTTTAGAATTTTATTAAATAATTATATAATATTTCTGTTATAGGTTTAATATTCTATTGAAATGGAGAACAGTTCAAAAGATGGTATGTTTTTTCTTATATTCAAAATTTATTTCAAATATTTATTATTAAAGTAATTAATTATACTGGTGCTCAAATTAAATGAATTTTCAGATTTGTTCAATTATCTCCAGCACTACTGGACTAGTTTTAATGAAATTTGTTACATATACATTGATAGATTACAATAAATATAAATTGATACATTACAATAAATACATTACTTAAATAATCATACAACAGTTATAAAAAAACTGATGATTGTGCATAATACTCATTGGAGTTAAAAGACATGCAACAGTGGTTGTAGAATAGAACAAGAAACTGGTTAATAGGGGAAAATGGTACCCTCTTACCGATATACGGGCTTTGCAGCAATACAACTGAAGATCAGCTTGGCTAATCCATCTGGCAAATATCCTCACTTCTTAATAATTCGTTTATCAAAAGAGCTCTATGCAGCTTACCTTTAACGTCCATTAACGTGAAGTCAGCATCAATTGCACCCCTGTGAAGGAGAACATAGAGCTTCAAGATTTCATCTGAATACCTCACAGCAATCACACCATCTCTATCAAAGACATAGAGGAGTGTGCACTAGTAATTTAATCCCTTAAGTGGTGAAATTTTTTTACCAGAAATTCTTCCAAAAAAAAAAAAAGATTTTTATTGTATATAATTAAATACCATACTTAATACAATCAGAAATTTATTTTCTTTTTTTCACTTTTAATGCTTTTAAAACATTTTTTATTTTATAATTTTGGAACACAAAAACCCTTAAATGTTTCTCTTCTCAAGCATATTTATTTGTCTCTTTCACAATTTTACTCATGAGAGAAAAAACAATAAATGTTTCATAAAATTGTAGAACATCAGAAGTGTCGTCAAATTGTATGTGAACAGAAGGAATACCAGTAAGTTTAAATCAAGGATACAGAACAGGTGGATTTTTTACATCAATATCGGTGAAAATTCTTGCAGAACTCAAAACCTCATCAGAGCTGAGCTCACTGCATGAGTTATCTGCGGAGTAATCTAAATAATTCCCATATTTTCCTGTATATAATCCGCAAATTATGTGTTAAAAAAGTTCCGCATTTCGCTGTGCATATTATACACCACTGCGGATAATCTGATAAAAAACATTCTCCATCAAAAAAGCTTACAAGAAAGTTTAAAAAAAAATACTGTTTATGTTTCATAAAAAAAAATAAGACACACCTGAGTTATTTAAGCTATAATCGCAGCTTTGTCCAATTGCATTCAAAAACGAATTTGGTTCCTCATAAAGATATTACAGTTGTAAATTCGCTTACATCATTTTGCAATTTGCCTTGGCGTGAGCTGTTTCATTTTGAAAATATTCAAATTCGTATATTGTCATATGAAAGCGAAAACTTTTAAGTTACACAACAGATTTTAAATTGAAAGCTATCGCGAAAGAAAATTAAAAAAAATGGGGACGAACCTGATAATGTGAAGGGAAATACAAAGCATGCGCTGTATAAAAGGAAAATGTACAAAATGTGCAGTTTGTAAATAACACAATTTTTTCATTTAAATATTAACAAAGCAAATAAATATATTTTTTAAATATGTCTAACATTGTTTTAAAAGCTATTAGGAGCTAAATATCGATAAGTTTTACAAGAATCTTGAAATTATCGCTCTTGATCGATCTTGTGCTTTCATCTCAAGTTTATTGCGCTTTGCAATGAGAGGATCTAGACTGATATTTTTCATAATAAATGTTTTTTTTAGTACAATTTATTAAATTTTTAATCATACTGTGTAATTTTTATTTTATGTTACACCTATATTATCAGCAGTACATATTTTAGACTATTCGGTGAAAAAAATTGCTGCAAATAATACGCCACTGTGGATTATATACAGAAAAATATGGTAGAAGAAATATCTGTATCAGAATGTAGTTCATCATCTAACAATAAAGTATTTTCATTGTTTATTCCATCCATTACTTCCATAAGAAAAAAAAGGTTTTAAATTCACGAGCATTAGATAGAGTAGAAAAAGAATTTCAAAGAAAAATTGCTGCTTCAAAGAAAACCCGGATGAAAAGCGTTTCAGTTTTATGCCATTTGTTGAAAAATATTTATACTAAATAGACTCTTTACAATAATGAAAAATACTAGCAGACCAGAAAAGAAAATGAAAAAATATTGATTCCTGTACACCATGTGGGCAAGCCGCTTAAGGGGTCAACTTAATACCTGACCATATCATTAAACCTCTGCTGCCATAATGGTCAATTCACAGACATTGCTAGGTATGTAGCGAGTCTCTGGTTCTCTCCATATAAATGTACAGCTGGAATCTGTGGTTAGGCTGATTAGTGAACTTATCAGTGAAAAAAATTGCAACTCATTGATCCATAATTCAATTTCTGTGATCCCTGAACATTGCCTAACAGATTCTCTTGTGCATAGAATTGACGTGGATACAAATTGTAGATCTTTGTGCTAACAAACTTCTTTCATAAAGTCTTCTGCAAACAGTCATACTTGAAACTCAGATTCATGTGGTCATATACAAGTCACGAGAGAGCTGAAAAGCTGTAGCATCCTTATTATGCCTTGCTAGAATATACAAATGGTGATTATCTCCAGCCATCGGGGCTCTTAGATGATCATGCTCAGGTTTTCTCTCAGTAGATCTGTTTTCCTGGAACAGTTTCCATAAATTGTACATGACGGTAGCTTTAATTGAACTCTCTACAAATCTAAGACTTCAGGCTGACTTGTTTTGAGCTTCCCCACTATTCACCATCTCATTCTGCTATCGAAACATCAGTGATTACTCATTGTTACTGTTACAATATGAATTCAATTGGTTGCTGCACAAAACATCATGAAATTCGATGAAATGTGCTAGCGAACAAGCTTATTTTGTGATGCACCCTTTTAAAGTCTATTCATTTACTGGCTCCGCGCACATATACGTGTATGCTTACGTATTCAACATTTATGATTTACATCTTTGTATCAAAGTAGTGGTTTTGCATTTTGTTAAATTCTTTTTTAGAAATTCAATAAAATATGCAAATTCTTTTAATTTTGAACACCAGTATATATGTATGTGCTAATGTCAAACTTTCATAAATAAATAAACATGGGGGAAAAATTATTTTTTATGAAAATATTTTTGTTAAAATTTTAAACTGGCTGTTAATGTAACTGAATTAAAAGTTCGTGAAAAAATTAAAAAGGAAATAGTTCCATGAGTGTATACAATTCCTCATGGGATTCCAAGAATATATACAGATTTTTTAAAGGAAATTGAAAGGCTAACGATAAATAAGTTAAAGGAATAACAAGATTGAGCTGAAATTACCATCAAATACTAATTATAATATATAATCCAAATAATTAAAATTCCATTTGCATTACATGTATGAGCTGAGCTGTAACTTCTAAACTACTGTTAAGAATGTGTAAATAAAGAGTTGCAAAGGGATTTTAACAATCACATATTGTTATCTGTTATTGGTAAATGTTAAGTGAGATGTAACTATATCTCTTTGATGAAAGAGGATAGCATTTAAGAAAATTACAAAGTTGAAATGGGAAAAAAACCATAGTCTTTATCTTCCTAACATCCAATAGCAACTTGTGTACAGTGTAACAGCTGCACAATGATATGAATTTAGTCAATGAGAACTAAACAATTGAAAAATCTCTGAGTGGACATTAAAAGTTAAATAAAGTGTGATCTTTGACACATGGTTTGTATAGTATTGATAAAATGTTAAATTATGTAGATAATTGGCAGCAAATTTGTTCACTGTTATAGGTACTTCATTGTCTTTAGATCATTACATCAGCCTTGTACTACTTTGTGTAACCCTGACTTCTGTTCAGTTTTCCAGAGCAAACTAATGGCCATTAACATCAGATTGAAATTTATCATGAACGAAACTAATTATGGTGATATCTGGATGTTAATCGATAGCCGCAGCTCAATTCAACATCTACAAAAAGGGACCTGCTTGGGAGACCAAACAAGCCTTTCTATTCTACACAAGCTGAAAATTGTCTTCCTTCAGCATGATATCTACTTTCAATAGATCCTGTCTCATGTGAATATTGAAGGCAATAAAATTGCAGACATTTTAGCAAAAAAAGGCTCAGGTTATTGTGCTTCTTTTTCTTCCATGCTTACCTACCTTGAACTTTTTGCTCAGAGAAAAGCCCAGATCAAAACCAATTGGCAGGTATCTCTGGCTCACCACTACTACAAAAGTAGAAAGCCGGGACTATCTCTGGCTCTTTCTTGTGACAGAAATCCAGTACTTGCCTTGCACATCTTGCTCTGGGCACCTGAAATGCCTTGCCTTGGCATAGGTTTTTATCAAATAATTTAAGGATAAGAATCATCTTCAGAGTTAAATAAGAAAATTGGCATTAATACTAAAATAATATTTTAAAAGATGCTAGGGTCATCAAAAAATGTATATAAAAAAATTGTAGGAACTAAAATTTTGAATCTGAAAATATAACTCTTTATCACTCAAAATTAAAATGCTGAGCATTTAGCTTCAGATAGTTTGTTTATAAAGGGTTAAAAATGAAAGAAACAATAGTTGCATAAAAACATTGTTATCTAATGTTTATATTTTACGGTATATACCTGAACAATAATTTTTTTCTCCTTAACTGCAAAAAATGCTCAATTTTCTTTTTGAAAATCTGATATGCACTTTTATATTAATTAAGTTTACAATTAGATTGTGATGTTTAAAACATTTGATACTCAAACGTTTGCAAACATTTTCTTTGATATAAGTACGAAAATGGCTATCATAACATTGAAATGTAAAATATAAAGATACTTTTTCCATAATTTTATAGTGTTTGTCTATTTTCTTGAAGCTTGATGACATAGTGGTTACACTTTTGATTCTCAAGGCATAGGTTTGAGTTTCGATTTTTGGATTGGCAAAAGTCAACTCGGCCTTTCATCCTTTCTGATAAAACTGAGTGCCAAGCATGCTTGGGAACTAAATACTGAGGGTTTTAACTTTAGGCTGAACACCTAACAAGGACATGTGCTCCAAACCCCCAGGTCCTGATCAAGAAAACAGGCATTGCTATATTACCACTGAATTTAGTTAATCTATTATCTTAATTCTTCCTTATTCTGAAAATTACAATTTGTTTCCCATACATTGTGTTATTACCTAGGCTTTGTAAAGAGTTTGAAGAACATTGAAAAGACAAATTTGAACTTAAAGGTATTATATAGTAGTTGTTTGTATATTTAGTGAAAACAATTTTTTAATAAATTATCATTCAGTTTTTCTACATGGATTTCAATTTTGAAATAGTCTATTCTCATTTATATAACACCTGTTTAATATGGATCTCTGATAATTCAAATGTATCCTTTTTTCCATATCTTAAGAATATATTTTAGAAAAATAGTTGTTTTTACAAAATAAAAATGTAAAACATTTACAAGATGTGGTTTAAAGTTTGATATAAATAGCATTTTAGGAAATTTTTTTGCAATATTGAAAGCTGCCAAATGCACTTTACAATTTTCTTCTATGGTAAAAATATTTCTTTAATTATTTGAAAAATATTTAATATGCATGAGAGATATTTTTTGTCTTGAATGTAGATTTTTCTTCAACTGGTACAGTCCTTAAAAAATATTCTTTTAAATTTTTTGTTTGTGTTGCACACTATCTTAATTTATTATTACATTATTTTTTCTAAAATTTTAATTGCTTATATAACTTTAAAAACAAATAATATTCTTAATGGGGTTAAAAGTCAGAATTTATAATTATTTGCATTGGCTGTATTTTTATTTTGAATTCCAATAGTTGAAACTTAATATAATAATTTCAATATCATTTATTAAGTATTCAAATTCTGTGCAATTACATTTACCATTTTATACTTATGAATAATGTTAATTGTATTGCATTTAAGACTATCTTGGTTCATTTTAATTCCTCAAAGTATACAAGTTCAAAATAAAATCCCATTTTTTTCCAAATCTATGAGATTATATAATAATGATCATTTTGCTGTCAATCTTGGATATTTATTAATAAATTTTTCATAATCATTTAGGATATTATTTTGATTATTTTTTTAATATAATGTTAAAATATTAAACATACTTCAATATTGTCATATTTACATTAACAAAAATGTTAGCTTATTTATCATTTTAATTGAATGTTGTGTAACTGGCTTGACATTAATGATCTATCATTGTGTGTATATAGTGATATTGTTAACCATACTATCTAACATAATTTTTTTAATTAAAATACTTA
Organism: Latrodectus geometricus; assembly: GCA_026290005.1. NCBI lineage: Eukaryota > Metazoa > Arthropoda > Arachnida > Araneae > Theridiidae > Latrodectus > Latrodectus geometricus. Next base: position 194,393 of record JAPDSC010120568.1, on the reverse strand, counting down.
TTTTACTTTAAGGCTCTAACTATTTAGATGGAGTTCCTGTTAAAATATCTGGCAGATTTTTACCTCCAAGAGATGTACAACTTCCATTTAATTTGGATAATATTCTTAATACAGAAGTTTTGGAAGATGTGGTAAGTTTTAAAATTAAAGAAACTATTAGATTTAAATGTTGAAATATTAATTCCTATATTTGAAATATTTCTACTTAAGATTGTAGCAAAACATTTTGCCACAATATTAATCACAAGAAATTTTCTTAGAAAATACAGTATTGTGTGAAACAGTGTTATACATGACTTTCCGAACCAATGCAAATAGAGAGTTTTGTTCTTAAAACCTATGGAAAACAAGCATTTTTTTTAATTTCATGTAAGCATGAGTACATATAATACCACAAAAATGTGGTATTGTATGTACTCATGCTTAAAGTTAAGCGATGTTTTTATTTAATGTTTCCTTAATTTAACAATTTTTTCTCATTACAATTCAGTGCATTCAAATAATAATATTTAGTATTTGTGTATTATCTCATCAACCTTTTTCACCATAAAAATATTACATTGACTTTTACAAATTTTAATAATTTTTTTTTTTTTTTTTTTTTTTTTTTTTCAAAATATGAAGAAAAAGTGGAACAGTTTATTTATAACTTCATTGTAACAATTACTAGAATTTTGACACTTTGTCTTGTCATGTTAGAACAAAAACTTGTACATTGTACCATATGAGTAGTGATTTACAGTATGTCAAAATTGTAACTTAATATTACAAAATATGATTGCATGTAAGAGAAAGAATTGTGTTTGAATTATAATTATTCATATAATTTTCCTGATGATTTTGTACTGTAATACACAAGATTTCAATTATTTTGTAAAATAATTCACTATATCTGGGCCATACAATATTATAATATAAAAAAATTATATTCAGAATTTTTAAAAATTTTATCAGAAGCTATATTTTTGATAAAAATGAATTTGTTAAATAATTACTTCAAAATATTTCCTACTTATATTTAAAATTAATTTGCTAATTAAACATATTTGAATTATAAGCTCTATAATAGATATTTAATGTAACCCTAATGTTTTTCATTGAAATATTTGAAGAAAAATGTCATAATCTAAAGAAAATCCTAAAAAATTTTAATTAATAAATTTAAATCTCTATTAATTTATTTAAATATAAATATTATATAGGTGTAAGTAAAGATAAAATAGAAAAATTATTAAATGAAAATTTATATTTTATTCTTAACATTTCTTTCCGTGCAGTTATTGAGAATATAAATGTTTTTCATTCATAACAGTTTTTTCATTTTTTCTATATTCTTACAGAATAAAATTTTCATTCTTCTTATTATCTTGGGAAAATATTTTTCATTTCAATAAGAAGAATTTGGGTAGCAACTATAAAATTTCTCATTGTTATTTATATTTTAACCATCTAAGTACCTGTCACATATCTATCTCACCCTAACAAAAGTATCTTTATTTTTTTATATTTATTAATATTTTGGTTTAATAAATTTATTTAAAAAAATTTTAAACCAAATATTTATTGCAATTCATTATAATGTATACTTTCATTATTTCAACCTTTTATACATATATTTGTGAGCCCAAATATATCTATAGTTGTAAAATTAAATTCTATCAGATTCATTTCTATTCTTGCTATATAAAAAGTTATTTTCAATGTTATTCTCTGTAAATATATTTATGTTGTTAAACATACATTCATATAAAAAAAAGTGGAATGATCTCAGATTGTTACAGATAATTAAAATTTTAAACACCTATAGATTAATTTGACTTAACACCACTTAAATCCACTACATTGCAAATGAATGCAATATATTTATTTTATGTATATAAATGCTGGATAGCATTCACATATCACAACAGAGGAAATGTAAAACTTAGCATCTACTTTAACAAATATAGATGTACAAATAAGAAACAGCACATTGCCTATTGTTCAAGAACCACTAAGATCAAAGCTGTGTCAATCCATTCTAAAAAATTCGGTTTAACTACTAGTCTATAATGAATTTTGTATTATAAAAATTTAATAATCTAATTTTACTTCAGTCTCTCGTAAAATGAACTAAATACTACATACATATATAATTACTGTAAAAAATTCTTTCTAATTCTTTTAATTTTTTTCAGTATGATTTTACTTTAGAGAAGACTGTAATTGAAAATCATTCAAGGCATCTTTTACCGTTAGCACATGCGCAAAACAATGTACAAAGTGCCTCAGGAATATCTGAGACAAGAATTGAAAATGATGATTCAAATCAGACAGAACATATGTCCATTACTCAGTCAAATAGTCAGACAATATTGCCTTGGCAATCAAATACCATTTTGCTGCCAAAACCCCAGCAGGTTCAGGAAAAAGTTTCTTCAGAAGACTCTGAGAATAAACATGTAAAAATTAATTTATCAGACTTTGAAAATGATACTTCTAGTCCTTTTGATTACATGGAGTTGCAAACCATAAATGACCTTGAGGAACTCAGCAGTGTCTTTCAGGGAATTAGCAACAATGGCTCTCAAGAAGAACCATCATGTATTTCAAATGGTCCTGATATGCATGTAAATGTTTCAAAATCAAAAAGTTTCCCTTTTCCTAATAGTTCCAAGGACATAGAAACACATCAAGATGAAACTTCTGGTCGAGAATTTGGCCGTGGTTCACTCCCTACATCCTCTTATGGTATTCCACAAATGATCTCCAATACTAATCCCGTGAAGCAAGTGGAAGATTTTCCCAGTGATACTTATTTGAAGCTTTCCCAAGTGCCTTATATCTCGTCAAATGCCGGAGCATGTTCAAGGCCAGTGATAGCGAGAGTTCCCACTCTTCTACGAGGTAGCAAAAGTTTTTCCGATATCTCCAATCTTGGTCAAGTGGAAAATGCTTGTTTTGAAAGCCAAAGGTCTCGAACTCCACCTTCCACTTTGTCTTATTCTACAGTGAGTGTGAAGATTAATTTTTTTATTTCCTTATGTGTTTCGTAAATTGTACTTTACTAATTTGTAAAATATTTCATCATAGCAATAACAATATACATCTTTGCTTTAATAACATAATAAACAATATTTCATGTTTGCTGTAAGTCATAAGGGATGGAAATTTCCTAATCAACATATTTGGATTTAACTGAATTTTTCCTTTTTAAGATATTGTTTTTAAATATCAATTTTATGTTAATTCTTAAATTTATTCAGCATCCTTTTCTGTTAAATTTATCATCGTAAAATTTTTAGAAAATATTTTCAAATTAATCAACTTATTTTTCCATATTTGGCAGTTGAGTTATATAATTAGCAAAAGATGAAAGTCATGAATGCCATCTAAAAATGATATTTGACATGATCCTAGGAGTTCAATTGCCCCCCCCCCTTAAAATGAATCAAACTGATTAATGGGGAAAAAATAATAGTCTTTTCACCACAATTTTTTTAATTAACCAGTTGAATTATAATTTCAAATATTAATTACAATTTTATATATATTTATAAAAATATATCTATTTGTTACTTTTTACTTTTGAATTATTGGGCCACTGTCATTTGAAACTTAACATTCTTAGTTTAAGCCAAAAGAATTTGGACAAATTTACAAATATAGATGTAATCTACATTATCTGGAACAATACTGTTTCCTAAAATACTAAATTTATACTTTTTTTTTATCATATTTCATATACATAATGTTTCACAAACTTTCATACTTTTTTATTTTTAAATTATAAATGTGAACATTTTATTTCTATAATTCATTATTAAAATAGACCCTCGCATTTTTAGTTTCTATAGTATATTTTATAATTTTATTTTTAATGTTTATCCCATGAAAGAAAATTGCATTTAATTCTAATAAAATTACATGTTTCTCTTTAATTTTTACATTTCTTTATTTTTTTCTGATAATATGTATTATAAAGTTTAAATAAATATTTGAAAAATTAAAAAGATTAGAAAATTTATATTTTAACTAAATAAAATTCTACTTACATGTGACTAAGATTTTTTTACAATTATGTATAATTGGAACTATATTTATAACTTAATATTTTGTGATTTTTAATGATTACTTAAGTGCTAAACAGCTAGAATGTTCTGGTCTTCTGTTCATCAATTCATGATCTCAGTTGTCATTATGGATGTAAATATTTATTGTATCGTTTCTCTTAAAATTCACATTGTAAGTTATTTTATACAGGTTTGTGTGGATACTTTAAATTTTTATTGATTCTTTAAATATTTAATATAGAATCATATATGAAATAGCATATTGGGTAAATAACCTTTATATATCCCTAGCAAAAAGTTTCTACATGAGTTAGTCATGCAGTTTCTTTTTTTAGTAATTAAAATTGACTGCCCAAATAATGTAAATTAATATCATTGAACTTTTTTGGAAATTGAAGTCTAAACAATCTTATGACCAACTATGCTTTGAAAGAAATTTGATTGCTGTGTCAACAAAAGTTAATCACATTTATACAAAATGATTCTGCAAGTTTTAAAAAAGTATAATCAGCAAAGCTGTATAGGCCATTTATCCAGTATTCTATTCTATATTGTATACTTTTAACAATTAATAAATTATACAAATCATAATAAATTCACATTTTTTATTGTAAACTTGTGTTTTGAATACAAATTTCTCTGCTTGAATTTTGGGATAACCTTAAGTTTATAGTCCACCTTGAACCTCCCCTCTTCCTCTAGTTACTAACAGAAGTTATTTGAATCATTGCTTTAAAGATTATTGTGGAAACCAACTATTCATCTTAAAATTATTGTTTTTGTAACTTAAAATAGTGTTTCATACCTTTTAGAAAATATATATTCATGGAAAAATATGCTAACCTAAGCAATCAAGTATAACTTTAAAAAATGTTCATAAATTTTTTTCTAGAATCAAGAAGAAAAGGAGTCCAAAGAAACATCTAGTAATGGTATGTGTGATACTGACTTACCTGATCCCTATGATGAGTTAGAAGACAGTGCAAAAGAATTTGTGGACTCTATTACTGAAATGGGTTTTTCCAGACCTCAGGTTGCTCGCACTGTAAAACACTTAGGAATAGATGAGAAAAAGGTACTTTTGTTGAAATATATAATATATTATATATGTTATCATTCTGGTAATTGGTTTCATTAAGCATTAATGTAGGTAGTTATTATTTGGAGTTTTATCAAGATAATTAAATGTATATATTTATTTGTATGCATATTATTTCTTATCTTTAAAATGAATGTATTTTATTAATCGATCTACTTAGAGTTATAAATTTTTTCGTATTTCTAGCATAAAGGTTTTTATGTATCATTTAAAATTTAATTAATCATAGTTGTACATTTTTTTTTTTGTTTGGTTTATTGGGTACACCTTTGAATTTTATACTGTTACAATTTACAATTATGAAGTTTATGTATATCATTTTGCTGCCTTGATTTGTGAAAATTAGTGATTAAAGTCACCAATTTTAATATTTGAAGTATATACTATTTCATAATTTTGTAATAAATTATTTTCAAATATTTTTATTAAAAAAAAATTATTTCAATAAGATAAATTGAGAGAGTTGAGGAATTTTACACTATTTTGTTTACCAAAACAAAACATTATTTTTTTTTTCTTTTCTATTTCCAAACAAGCACCAAAGTAATTTATTTGATGGCTTGGTATAAAATCTACATATTATTATCTATTTTTAGCTACCAGACGTCTGCTAAAAAATATGTTAACTCTCAATAAAACACTTGGGGGTCAATGACAAAATTTTATTTGGAAAACGTTTTAGTTTTTATTGTCTACATTTTTTTCTTTTTTATTTATGAGAGAGGGCTTAAAATCAATAGCTTGAAGTATATTCACCTTTTATTCAAACATGATTTCTGAATATCTGCTTTGCATTTGCTTACTTAAATTACAAATATTAATTTTGAAATGTAGTAACAAATAGTTATAAATTGTGCCAGTATCTTAAAGATATTAAATATATTTCTTCTTTAATATTATATATATATATATATATATATATATATATATATATATATATATAAATGAAATTATTTTTTAATTTTACTAAAAGATATGATTTGCAAAGTTCTCTTGGAAATGTTTAATTTCTTTTTAAGAGAAGACTAGAATCATTAAGTTTTGGTATTTACATTAAATATTCACAATGCTCTGATCAAGAACAAGAAATTTATACATACTATAATTGAGTTTTAGTTCAAATGTACTATGGCTTTCAGTTGAATTGCAAGGTTTCATGGTCATGTAGTAAAGTTATATTGATTTACATTGTTAGATTAAATTGAAAATATTAAAATTCCGCGTGTCTAGTTCTTGAAAGTGATCATAAAATTTAAACTTTATGTTAATGAAGAACTTTAAGGAAGAAAAGAAAATGACTTATATATTGCTTAATAGATTTCTTTTTATTGCAATAGATTTCTTTTAATTTTTTATTTTAAAATCGTTTTAATTTAGCTTCCTGTCAATATTAACTGCTGAATAATCAAATACATCTTATTAAAAGTATGAAATGGTTTTGAGAACTGCAAATGTAATTTGAACAAGTCTGCTATTTCAATTTTTGAAGTCTCATTTTGTTGGAAATAACAACTATCAAATAGAAGTTAAAATTTTTTCAACTTGACTATTTTCAAAAGGAATAGAAACTTATACCTAATTATAATTTGTGAATTTTATTTAAAAGCAAAATTTTTGTAATAATGGAAAAATTCAAAATGTTGTAATTGGTATCCATTTTAGTTAGTATTATGATTTTGCAAATAAAAGCAATATACTTTTGCTAAAACTTATAAAACTCTAATCAGTTATATTTTGATGGGGAAAAAAGTTTTTTCAACTTTTAAACAATTTGTTTAATTTTACTTAAGCTGAAAATTTATATATTATTTCAAAAATTATTAGCAAAGTTCTATTTTGTTCTGCTACTGATCAAGACAATAAAAGTATTTATATGGAGAAAAAAGAAAAAAAAAAAAAAAAAAAAAACAGAAAAGAGATAGCATTAATGGTGGCTAAATTTAAAAGCTGTGCTTTTTTAAATTGATGAACTTAAAAGATAAATAGAAACATTTTGAAGATGACCTAAATGAACTTGAAACAATCTATAATCAATTATACGTGTGAAACAATAGAACTTAATATTAGTTACTAATTTAAACAAGTATTATTAATTTCAGAAAAAAAATTTACTACCTAATCTAAAAATCTAGCATAATTAAAAAAACAAATGGCTATGCAAAGTATGATCCTTCCTTATCATTTGCACACATTTTATTGATACCATTTTCATTTCCAAGTTTACATTTTCCTACAATTTCTCATTCTGGCAATTTTTGAAACAAGCCCTGTGTTATGGTTGAATAGTTTAAAATTAGTTGAAAATAAATGATTGAAATATTTGTTTTTATTGTATATTAAAGTAAAGGAAAAGAGAAATGTATGTTATTTAAATTAAAGCTTTATGTGAGTAGTGATTTTTAATTTTCCTTCTTATCATCTTAGATTTGTGTGAAAATTCTGATTTATTTCTACACATCTTATAAGTTCACAATTAGTAAAAAAGATCTATGTTAATAAATTAGGAAATTATTACATGCAATGTTTAAGTTATAGATGTAAAAATAGTTTGAATTAAATAAAATAGTCTTTATTGTTACTTTGGACTCATTTTAATGCTTTTAAGGTAATTAATTTTTACAAATATTTATTGTTTTTATCATTCAAAAATAGAATTGTATATAATTGCAAATAAATTTGGACAAAAATAGATTAAAAAAATTAATTAAAATAAAAATAAATGAATAAAATTGTGATTTATTTGAGTTTAAATATTAGCACCTTCTTAAAAGATTTAATTGTTACTTCTGAAAACTTTCTAAAATTTTTGGTTTTTGTTTCTAGAAAAATCTACAAATCTTGTTAAGATACATTCAAATTATAAATAAATGCATACTCTAAACCAACTCATTATTCATAATTGATGCATACAGAAGAATAAAGTCTATTATTTTAAAAATATAAATAAAGTGTAATTTTATAATCTATGTGTATAAATTATAAGTTTAAGCAAAATATTTGTCTTACATGTTAACTAGTAATCACATTTTGATAAGATATTGACTATACATACAAAAAATGCAGTTATGTTAATTTTTTTTTCATTTCAAATGTTTAAATTTATGATGTTTAAATTCATTTGCTAAAAAATGAAATAATTAAAAAATATATATTTAATAATTCTATAATACATCTTATAAATGTGTTTGGTAATTTTAAATGTTTTTTTTTCCAAGACTGTTTTAATAACTGGTTATAGAAAACTTAGCTTTAAATGATAATTTTAAAAGCAAAAGATGCTAATGCATAAAAAGTAGTATTACTTTCTATAAGCATCTTTCGTTTTTTAAATTAATCAATTAATTCTTAAGTGACACTTAAGAATTAATTGATTAATTTAAAACACAAAAATATTTAAGTGACACTTAAGTATCTTCATTCTTAAGAGCTAATTACAATAGGAATTAGTAATACTTAAGTGTTAATCTTAAGAATCAATTCTTAAATGACATTTTAGAAATGCAGCACTTTTATAATGTGTAATTATGAAAACTTTAAAAAGCTTGATTTATCAAAGTTTCATTTTGTCCAAAAATTAGTTTTCATTTTTTACGTGAATTTGGCAACACATTTTGACTGATATTTATTAAAAATGATACTAATCATTTCATCAATTCATGTATTTGTTAGCAATTTTTTTGCAAAATGCAGTGATAGTAGATATTTATATGCTTTTTTATGAACTAAATTTTTATCAAATAAGTAATAGACAAATTTCTAACAATCTCTTGTTGACCCCATTGTCAAATATAAAAAAGAAGTCCAATAATATTAACTAAAATTACAAGTATAGCAAGTTAGGTACTTTTTCTCTTTTTGTGCTAAATTGGCAGCCAAATGTTTAGCTTTCTGATGTTCAGTTCAACAGTTCATGGATTCGATTCCCATCCCAAGCTTGAATATTTGTAGTTTTTCAGAATCCACTTTCAAACGCCTTCATATGAAAAGGGTGCCCATTGAATGATGAACCAAACCAGAAACTATGTTCTGATAAATAATGGCATTCTGTAAAGAAAATTAAGTTTCTTTTAATAATGAAATTATTGATTAAAGACCATTGTTTTTAAAACAAATATTGGGAAGAAGGAAAATAGTTAATTACCCAGACATTCATGTAAATTTAAAAATTAAGATAGTTAGATAACATTTTTCTACAGTCAGTATCCTTCCCTTTTATATTCTTTTGATGAATGAATTTGCTACTATAGTATTAATTTTATAATTTTTGACTTTCATGTTAAAATTCACAGATTTCTTTTTTATAATTATAGTAAATAGACAAAGTTTATACACATTTAAAATTTCTAAAATATGAAATATATAATATAATATATATAAGCGTATTCATTTGGTAGGTTGTGGAACATTTATGTCAAATTCAAGCCTTAGAAGAATCTGGTTATGAAGGTTTAGATGCTGAAGCAGCTTTACACTTACATGATTACAATAGAGATGAGGTAAACATTTGTTAATGGGAAAGTTTTATAATATTTCTATGTCTCTTTTAATAATTTAATTTTACTTGTTTTCTCTGTATATAGTGAAAAAATTCCTTTCTAAACATCTTCACGATGCCTATAAAATAAGCTTTAACACACATGAGTGTTATAATTAAAATGGATTATAAATAAATGCTCTAAAGAAATCTACTGAACAGATTATTGTGAAGTTTCTTAGGAACATTTGGAGAACAAGTGTTGCATACAAATTAAAAATGCTAACCTGTTAACTTTTAGGTAATTTGCTGTAATTTTCATACATGTTCTATTTTTTAAGGTTTTTGGGGGTGGTGAAAAATAATTATTTCTTTTGGGGATTTGAACTTAAAAGTATATTTCTTTTGTCCCTCTATTTATACTTCTTTTTAATGATAATAATACCTTAGCCTTAAAGATTGCATAAACAGCAAATTTAAATAAAATAGACAATTTGTTTTGGCAAATTTGATATTCTATTTAATAAATTTATCTTTACTTTTACTATTAAGGAAGATGAGTATGTTTAAAAATGCTTTAAATAAATTAAAGAAACAATTTTCAGCTCTTCATTTAAAGTATCTGCCTACATTTATGCCAACTCATTCTTAAAAATTAATTTTAATTTTTTTTCATCTTGTTTTTGCATAAATTATGATATAAAATAATGTATAACTAAAATATTTAAGTTCATTACTGTTTTAAGCTAAACAAACCATCTAATAATTCATTAATAGAATGAATTAGGTTTATTCTTGATCAAATTGTTTTCTCATTCAAAAAAATTTGTTGTTCAAGTTTCTTTTATAATATATTTTATACTTTTAATGTTAAAAAAATATTTTTGTTCGTACAT